>BOPP01000053.1:4983529-5013276 GCA_017312745.1 Gryllus bimaculatus | reverse complement strand
ATGCGCCCCAAGGCGTGATTGCTGCTTACCAATGTGCCAGCAAGAGCGGGCTTTAAATTAAAATTTGCGCGTTTTTGGCAACTGCGCCGTTCGCCGCTTTTCGTCTCCTGCAGGGTGACCCTCGCCCGTGCAAGAGGCGACAGCGCACATCGCTACTCGCAATTACGCGAGCGATGTTGGCCCCATCGCCAGCAGCGCGATGCAAAAATGCGAGGTCTGGCCCACCTTTTTCCCTTTGGACCTCGATGCGAAAAGATTCTATTTGTTTAAGAGGGCAGATAATTACGCGAGCGCGGCGCTGTCACTGAGGGTGACAGCGAAACTGTCCTGTGGAGCACTCCACCGCCCGCGTTTCGCCGGTGCTTGCTTGCCCACCATTGGCTACACCCGGAATCCGTGGTTTGCCTGGCCCACCCACGATTCCTCAGCAGGCAGATTTTGCTGTCCTTACTGCTTTGAGAGCGTTACCGACGCTTCTTCAGCTCTGTTTCCATCTCTCAGCGTTGTAGCCCGGTAGCCCTCTGACAAATACTCTGAGGAGTTGTCGGACGGATGGCGGGTGCGAATAACAAAATATCTTTTTCGCTGCGAGCGGTATCCGCTCCGCCTCAGCGTATTGCCTACACGGCTCGAAAGGTGTGTATTTCAACACTGGCTCGTACCGATTCGCGCTGGTGACCTTCGCAATGGTCGCCTTGCTACCCCGTTCGCTGGGCCAAGTTCTCTGCCGTGCTGTTAAGACCTTGTCTGAGGTGATGGCTTCAGACGTATTTGTAAGGGCTCTTTTGGAGGCCGTGAAGTGGCCCGGGTGGACGTAGGCGTCCACCTGGAGGGCATCCGCGGACGGAAACCTGCGCGGAAGGTTCCCATCCCAGTGTTTTCGGCTCGCGGCCGACTGCGCTGGCTACCGGAGACGAGTTGCCAGCCGTCAGATTGCCTCGTCCATCCTAAGGAAGGGTTGTGCGGAGGATTGCCGAACGCCCAGGAATATGTTGGCGCACTCACCGCAACCAGACGGAAAGCTTCCCTTGTCTCCTGTGGAGGAGCTGGTAGCGTAGCGAGGGCGCGTCCAGGAGCACTGATTTGGCCCTCTCGTCGACCTGCTTTCGCGACGTTTTTCGCTTCATTCGCTTTCTCGCCCCGCTGGAGGCGCTGTTGGAGCTTTTGCAGCTCTGCCTTGGCCAGCATTTCCTCCGGCTTCGCAGGAGCGCTTCGCGTTGCAAGGGCGCTTGCCGTGTGGGGAGACGGGGCGGGCGAGGTTGGCCGCCGCGTTTCCGGGTTCGGGAGCCGGCGCTTGATCCGGAGCTCGCGCGCTGTGCGCGTTTGCTCTACGGGCTGTCAAGCCGCGCCGTCAATGTTGCCGGTTCCTCAGTCGCGGATGGAGAGCGCGGACCGGTGGCGGGGCGCCCATACTGGGCAGCAAAGGTGACGGGCGAACGCATCGGCCAAACCTGGCGAAGGCATCGCCGACGAGCGGGCACTCGCTGAGCTGGGACGGTGTTGATTCGGTCTCCAGAAGGGCAGCTAGTTAAGCCCGCATCCACAGTGTAGCGCCACCAGGGGCGCCCCTTCGGGCTCAGTGCTGCTCCTGGGTGGCCCGATCCGGTCGCTACTGGCGTCGCTTCTCCTCGGGATAGAGGAGATACAGAAGAGGTAGCGCGGTGGTGACGGCGCTGCATCGACAAGAGTACGACGCCGCTCGCGCACGAAGTGCTGCTTCACAGGTACTATGTTGCCGAATCCAGGAGAGCATGGCGCCCGCCCCACGGGCCGTCGTGGTCTGCCTGCAAGACCGCGTCCAGTCAATCCCAGCGAATGAGGCTCGCTGCGGGCGCCAGATGCGGGATTGCTCCCGCTCCGGCTTCTCCGGAACCGATCCCCAGTAGGTGTCAAAAGCCTTATCTTATTGAGGGCGGCGACAGGCACAGATCACGCCTGCCGGAATACCGGCAAGCAGTCCCGGCAGACGTTGCAGGCGAGTTATGGATCGTGGATGGCTGCTGCTTGAGGCAGCAGCGACTGTAGTTTCCGCGCCCTGCCGGCGTTTGGGGGGAGGGCGGTGTGGGGGCCGTTGGTTAAACATAAACTCTCTCATTGGCTCCTAGCGGCGATAGTCTCCCCGAGCACCAACTGCGATGACCTCCCATGTCCGGCAGTAGTGGCTTGGTTCACCAAGCTCCATCCCGTCGCGAGGTACACCAGCCTCGGACATGCTTGCATTTCGCGTGCTGAGGGCAGCGTCGACTTAGTCGAAACGACCCAGGTGACGCTGTCACTTAAGGGAGCGCCTGTGCTCAAACGTTGTGTTGTTCATCCGCCCACGACGAGCGCGAGGGCGGGGCGCCTGTTCTTTCAATGGTAACGGGCATAGGCTAGCGGTACATTTTTGCTCAAGCCCCGCGAGAGCAGAGCTCAATCGCGGGGAAAATCCTCGAACCTCCGCTGCTTTCCCCGCGCTTTTCCCACTAAACGAATTCGCGAGAGCGTAGCTCAATCCACAACGATCCGCCAGGTACTTGCCCCGTGAAGGGGTGGAGACTGCGGCGTACTTTTCATGTAACACAACGTGGGAGCAGGCTCAACACGTGCGTCAGTACTTGTCGCGCCTAATAGCGGAGACCAAGTCGCAGTCGAGGAGGAAGCTCGTGAACCGAACAGTACACCGACGCCAACGTAAGATCCTTCACTGCAAGGGGCGCCTGCTCATGCGGCACCTGGCTGCCTGCCGACCTGACCGCTGTTTCTATTTCATCATAGACTGTCTGGCAATATTCCACACTTCAGATACGATAACACAACTATTGCCTTCTCTAACAAAGCAAGAAAACGTCCGTGGTTTCTCGAAGAGAGATAAGATTATATAAACACTCACGCCGCTTCTCAATCGATACCGGCCATTGCTTTGCGAAACCCCAACCGCTCCGCCCCCGCACAGCATGCTGTCGCTGCCTCTGCTGCCAGATGGCTGCGCGCTGGCCCTATACCTATGCGTGGAGAAGGGCCCGAGGCGGGATTGGTCAGGCTAGCCGCACCAATAGAAAGCGGGCCAGTGGTGGGCGCCCGGGGATTGGTTGAAAGAGAACGGGGGTGTTGCCGGGCTGGAGAGAGGCAAGATGGGATCACGGGGAATCCGGTCGGCAATAGAGAAAAGGACGGAAATTCCCTGACAAAGGATACATTCTGCGAAAACATGGGAGAAACTTCTTCACAAAGGGGGGGACGCCTGAGAGCCGCAAGGAGCCATTAGCCAATCAGCCACTGCTGCGGTCCTCGCGATGGAGGCCCGTATCAGGTCGTCCGCACCATGGGGGGGGGCCGTCCCCTGGCGTGGCGCGCCGAAACTTGGCGGGCTGGTGAAGGCCCGTTCCAGTTGGTACTGAGCCTGAGGCTAGCATCACACGGTTTAGGTTGATGGGTCTCCTTGATATTTCCAGGGCCTCTGTTAATGGCGTGGCCACCACGCGTCCTCGGAGTTATTTGTGCGGGTCTTGTTAAACAACTCCAGATAAGGTGATCCGTTTCGCAGTCCGTGTGTTTGCTAAGGGCCGATTTATGGTGTTCTTCTGCCGGGGCGGTTGCGCATGTGTTCACCGCATCGCGCTTCGCTCTACAGAGCGACCCGTTGCCCGATGTACACTAACCCGCAAACTGCATGCGGATTTCATACACACCGGCGTTCTGTCCTCGCAGTCCAGGCGGTTCTTTCACCTGGACCAGCTCCTCCCGATCCTCTGTTGCTGCGCATTAGAACAACCCGGGCGATTATCGGCTCTGCGTAGTAGCCTGCGCCAATTCCTGTTCCTTGATTGCCGCGGACGTAGGGGAAGGCGCAGCGCTCTTGCGGAGCGGGCTGGATGGCTCGTTGGTCCACGTGTCGATGTGTGTGGTAGCGTCATTTGGTGCATCGAGGTTCTTTAGGGCACGTTGTATGGCAGATGTGATGTAGCCATTGGCCAGAAAAGTCTCTCTGAGTGTCTCTTTTACTTTATTGAGACTGTCGATGTCGCTGATGAGGGCTACCCTCACTTACCGGACCGGTATTTAGTGATAATAAGTTTGAGCCATGTAATTTTTTCATTTGTTTTATACCATTATTAGCATTATTGTAGGTCTCACTCCATGATTTGCCAGTATAAATTATAATAATGTCATGTGCATAGTAGCAAAATAGGGACCCTTGATTCTTTTGAGTTTGAGATTCTAGCGGATCATTAATATACAAATTTTAAATGATTTTTAGGTATTAGATATAATATAGGTTCTAGAACCGTTCCATGAACTAATCCTATGGAGATGCTGATGAGTTGAATTAATGTATTATTAATAATTACTTCTTGAGTAAAAAAAAGATTGAAATAAATTGAATACGTTCCCCCTTGAATTCATTTTTTATTAAGATTATATGATTAACTGTGTCGAAAGGTTTTCTTAGATCTAAAAGGGTGCCTAGAAATTTCTTCCCGATGTCCAGCACTTGTAGAATTTTGTGTTACATTATATACAGCATCATAAGCCCTGAGGATATTACAAAATCCATACTGATTTTGAGAAAATAGATCACGGTTTCCAAGATAATGTAGCATTTGTATTTTGATACATTTTCTAATGACATAGATATAAATTGCAATATTAATGATATAGGTATATGATTATTCACATTATTCTTGTTACCTGATTTATTGATGGGTACTGCTAATGCACGTTTCAAAATTTTAGGAAAAATTCCCTGCAAGAAACAAATAGTAAACGAGGGTAAGTGGCTTTGAGAGACGATCAATTAAAATTTGTATTGTTGACGATTCCGTCAATTCCTGGAACAACATTTGGAGTTAAGGAGTTGGCAACATTAACGATATCTTTATCTGTTACTGGATGCAGGAACATGGAAAGTGAAGTACGGGCAATTAAGTTTCCGAAGTTACAATTTTTGTTACATTTAATTATAGATGCTATGTCACGAGCAACATTTCAAAAATAATTATGAAAATTATTAGCAATTTCATTTGTGTTTTTGTTCACATGTGTGTACAATATAAGAATTGTAAAGAACAAGTTTTTGGCACTTTTTTATACAATTTTAAGAAGGTTCTGGGTGTTTACGTAAAGTACCCACAAAATTCAAATAATAATTTAGAAAATCGCAGGGCTTTGAGTAGGGTGGGATTGACCTGGAAATATTTATTTTAGGAACAATCCTATGAATAATTTATGTGGGATGTTGACGGACGGACCATTAGGAAAATCACTTGTGATCTAAATTTTTATTATTCTCTAGTCTACCTACGTTACCTTTATTTAAAGGTGGATTATCAATCTTTGCTTCCCCGGATAGAAAAATGAGTATTATGATTATTTCTATATGAAACATCATTACATAACTTTTTCTATACTTGGTATGTTAGTCCGTACAATTGAGACAGTAATAATTAATAATAGCATTAAAACTTTTAAATATATATATATATATATATATATATATATATATATATATGTATATATATATAATTATATATGTATATATATACATATATAATTAATCTATTAAATCTTCATATATGTATTTGAGTAATACACTGATCTGCGACTGATCCGCAAGCAGAAGTAATAATTTATCTGTCATGAAAATGACCTGTGGATGAAATTTTGGCTTCCTCCAGGTCCCGCAGTGCTTGCTCTCTCCCAACTTCCGTGCAGTGGCAGTGGTGAAGGGCGATGGCATCTACGAGGTGCTCAACTCCTTCTTCGCGTCCATGGTGGAAGGGGGCTTCTACATCCACTGGAACGCCCTGCAGAAGAACCACATGTTCGCCAACGGCGTCATTTTCCACCCGACAGGAGGTTCGGCTGCCCCTCGCCCTTTGTCCCTGAAGCAGCTGCTGGCGCCCTTTCTGCTGCTGGCCATGGGGCTCGCGCTGGCTGGTGCGCTGTTGCTGGTGCAGATGGCGCAGTGGCACGCGCGCACAGCTGCCATCTGGCGGGCCAAAGCCAAACTACGCGCCGTCCGCCTGTGGAGGATCTCGAATGATAGGTCTCCCAGAAATCAACCTCTCAGACTCTAAAAGATTGACAGTTCACAACTCATTGCAATAGCTTTTGAAGCTGCCTGCGCTGCCTGTCAGCATGCGAGCGTGAGCAACTGCCATTGCAATTCCCCCTCGTCCCAAAATTGCCGACCTCGCCCGTACGCTCGTGCGCCCGACGCACGTCCTCCCCTAGAACACTGACTCAAGCGTTTACACGTTCACCCAAGTTCCCAACTAGTCAAACAGTCGCTCTGCTCCTCCCTTGGCATTCAACATACCGGTTGTGCAGGCGTTCCACGCTGCACACATTTGACACTTCACCACGCAACGTGGAGGTGATTGATTCGCAGTTGGTCATACGCCATGCCTTCGGCAAGTGCAAACACGTTCTCGTAACTGCTCACACATGCTCACGCATTTCCTTATTACCCTCATGGCTCCTTGTGTGTTACATGCACTATGCATTAGCTCATGGACACATCACCTTCCAGTTACAATGTGGAAAGTGATCAACTTGAGAACTATCATATCGTGTGTGCTACAAGTGACGACGCCACGTGCACGTAAGTTCATACTTTAGGTAACAAATTCCCGCTCCATGAACCAGTGTCTACGTGTCTAAACCAAGTGCGCATTGCCATTTATCAGTTGGATTAAATGTGCTCAGTGAACCACTTATACAAATACATTGTTCTGAATTGTAGTTTCTTATGTGTTGAATTCATACCGATATAAACTGTGAATGTGCCTCACCGTGAACCGTTACTAAAGTATTTGTGGTGTGATCTAACGTACGTGGTTTCAACATATTGCAATAAGCAATGCCTGCCCGCAAATTTTGCAGTTGCTAGTAATGAGTCGCCGTAAATCCAAACTGCTGTGTACTACAGCGTCCTCGTCAGGCAGATCACGCATGTGTACTTCACCAAACTTCACTACTACAGGGCGTGATTGTGTTCATGTTTATATGTTTCCATTTCAGCATTATTGCATCAAGCCATTTTGCACCCTCGAACTGTTTATATGCGATGTGCCATGAACAAGTTCTTTAATATTTGTGTAATCATTACTGCAATTAATTGTATAATTTACTTAGTCCTATGTGTATGCTTTTTTATCTAATCACTACATGCGTACTGAATTCACCCAAGTGCATCCTCCTGTAGATACAGACATTTACTGGATAAGTGTTCTTGTCGCAAAAATCACGGCGGTTATTATTAAAGCTACTAAAGGTGAGGTAGAAGAGTCTTGCTGCTGCTTATCCGCGCCATTTCTGTAGTCCACGTGCCTCTTTGGTTAGAATCCAACAAGGCGGTAGGTAATGGGTTGTTAAATGTTCATTAAGCGTTGAAAGGCTAAACTATGATATATGGCTTTGAACGTTTGTAATAATTATGATCATCTGAAACGATAAAACACTATTTTTATCGAAACAAAAAGCAAAACCTAAGCTAAGGCCCACTGCGGACATTTTTTCCATTGGTATGCGACTCTTAACACTCAGCATTACTGACATTCATTTTCTTTAATTGAAGCATGAAAATCGTTATGTTACATTGCGGTTTTATTTGAACATTTCAGCACAGAGTAATTTTAACACTTAAGCTCAAAATTAAAATTTTAGCAAACTTTGTATCGCCTAAAAGTAACCGCTTTTCCTAGGGATTCTGTAAAAAATGTTATGATCAGTACATGGAGAAAATACAATTATCTAACTTTTTCTGCTGCTTTGTATTTTGTGTACAGATCAGTGTTTGTCAAACTGTTACACATCATGTGCATTTGTATTAACAAATTGATTCAAATGCGCCCTTTTTCTCAAATCGTTGTACATCTTCATATGTTTGACATTACTATCGCGGCATTATTATAATTACAAAGATATTCGTTTCGACCTTCACCATTCATGAACAGAATTAAACTTGGATTTCGGTTTTGGTTTTCATTAAGTAAATTATTATTTATTAAATGAGTAGGCTTGGTCAGACACTTAACATAAAAGACACTTAACATTCCCTATTGAGTCCAATTTATGTTCAAGAATTTAGTTTACTTATTCCCTCATTTTAGTCTTTAATAAATTGTGTAATACCACTTAATTACCTTTGCGTAAGCAGAATAACAGCATATTTAAACTTAATACAAAGGACTACATTACTGAGCATTTTACCATCACTTGTTTAGTTTTCTCCGAACTTACTTCCAACAACGACAGAAGCAAATGTCAGACGTAGCTCGGGATATAAGAAAAATTCCAAAAAATCTCAGGTCTTTATCTCCTGAAACTCTCTGCTCGGTAGTATTAAAAATGTCTATCTAAATTGACATTTCTGGCTGCTATGATGCATTTGGTATTAAAAACTCGCCTTCTAAGAGACAGCTACTGGATGTTTTAGTTTTCTAGATCAAATAAAATGAAAAATTATTTGAAAAATCAACAATCATCTACAATAAAAAGCAAACATATTTAGAACATTCAATACATTCATTTAGAAAGGATATCATTCATTTAAACTGGAACCCAATTACAGGGAGCCAAATCATTCTTCCCCAGACCTCATTCAAGGATTCCAGGATTTTTCTTAGCATTAAACCATCACTAACAGTGAAAATTGCGTCAGAATATTATTTTATAATTAAAAGAGCTTCGAAATCCGTGTGATTCCTGCAAACTGAATGAAGTTTACTATTTTACAATCAGATTTTGGAAAAGAATGTTAATTTTTTTTTCAATATATGTGTATAGACATTTTTTTCACTCGTGGAATAGCAATGCAATGATCCAAAAATGTATCATATTTCTATCTAAGAACCTTCTATTGTCATTACTTTATATTGCATACTATTGCAGTTCTTATTTAATTTTGGACAACAATGCAATTAATAGAGTTACAGATTCTGCCACTTGTGCTATTTTATTCATGTGAAACTTAAAACAGACAATTTATTTTAATTGAATGACACAGCAGAATCGATTTCATAACACCATTAATTATCCAATTTTTCAAAAATTAAATAGGACTGCAAAAGAAAACAATATTTTACGTGACAACCAGAATCTAAATTAGTACTATATTACATCATTTCACTATTACAGTAATTTTTCATACACATTAAATTTAATACGTAAATAATATATGAATGAAATATAATTTCAAATGAATAAAATATGTGAATTATAATCTTGCATAATCACTGAACAAATATATTTCTTTCGAACACTAATAAAAATAAATTTAAAAAGGTTAGTTTCATTCAAGAGCACATTATGAACATTTGATGTAGAACTTGACTATATAAAAATAATTGTAAATAAACTGATGAAAAATGTGTTGAAACAGTTCTTCTGTATTAGCACTGCAAAACTTTGACGAGTCTACTTAATTCTGGGGTGACCATGCCTTTCTCCCATATTCTCTCTTTTTTCTATGCCAAACACAGTTTTGGCAAGTAGGATCCATATACGCGCACTCTGAACTGGGAAGTGGCAGTTAAGTGAATGATACACTTTGAAGGAAACCTCTATTGCTCTTGAAGGACACTCCACTGGAATAGGTCAATCATCAATAATAACATAACTAGATGATATACTTTTAATAGGCTCCTTCACAATTAGAGAAAAAGGTTGTAGATGTGTTCCCCTGTGCTGTGCGGATTTACGTATCCCTTCTAAAGTCTTCTGTAGGTCACCAATAAAGTGAAATAAGTGATATAGTAGGTTAAATTTGGTAGTACACTACAAAATAAAGTTGCATGCTAATTACCTTCAAAAGGACAAGAAACCCTTCCTGAATTTCTGCCCTAGTGGCACGCCATGCCTTCCTGCCTAAAATCCTTACATGAACAATCAGAAACAGCTTTGGTGTCTCATAGATTAGAGCAGTTTCACAATCTGAAAAAGTGTTGGCATTGTTATTCTTCATTTAAAGTTCAAAAGCGTACATCTGCGTACATCCAAATTAATGACTTACCGAGACTGTCTTCTTTAACCCCATTCCTAACCAATCTTGCTTTTAGCTTCTCAGAAAACACAGGCTACTTACTACCAATTACGACCAATTGTGTTGAGCCTCCTTAAATAGCACTGCTAAATCTATTTCAAGCTGCAAAAATCATAACTTCTCACATAAATCTTACGGCACACATCACATAAATCTTTTTATAGATGAATATATACCAAAAGGTGGCCTCCCGGTTGCTTTAAAATTGGATATCTATTGATATACTTTGCAACCTTACTTTCTGCCCCACTGTCCTCACGCAATTGCCTCTGCCTAATTAAACTGGTGCTTTCCCAGCCAGCTTTGAGCTCTTCCCACGGCTCTAAACGAATTCTAAGAAAATCTAGTTTCCTTTTAACATCAAAATCTGGAAAAATTACCGAACACCTTTACATTATCTAACAGTAATGATTGTCACTGAAAGTAACCATTTTTTCTCCCACCTTCTTGTGATTCTAGTTGAAATGACAAAGTAGGAAGAGATGGAGAACTGTATACACTCGAAGAGAGTGAAGAAGAGGCAGCAAAACTAAGGCAATATCTTAATTCTGTCTTCCTGAGGGTTTTGTTTAAATTTGCATACGCATCATATAGCTTCCCTGAAGCTGCAAGACCCTTCCCGCTCGCACTTGATGGGATGTAGTAAGTCTCCCCTGCAGAAAGTAGATCACAAGCGACAATATTTCCTTTCATATCCCTTAATAACAACAACTGAACTTACTTGATATTTCCTTTCATATCCCTTAATAACAACAACTGAACTTACTTGAATTTCACCAGAAAAACACTGAACTGTCAAATTTGCCGGTTCTAAAAACCACAGTTTGGAGATTCTGCAAGAAAAAAATTCCTATTTCAATTGATCAGGCGGCGAAATACTCGAAGAAAAAGTTTAGAGAGCTTTTGAAAGAAACTGCAAAGAAACATCACCTCTTCTATCCGTAGTTTTTTTCAGACAAGAGTGTTCTGGAAAGAGACGACACACAATTGACAAAGATTGTTACTAGGAGAAAGAATTAACGAGTAGTGAATAAATTGTCACAGTTACCTCTGTCCAAACGGAATTAAGCCTTTCTTTACGAATTTCGTCGTTTTTACTTCATGTTTCAACTGCATCCAGTGCCTGGCACGTCCTGAACCGAACCTTGAAGGGGTTCAAAACGTTTTTACTAAGTTTTCTGCATTAGCTTGTGATGACAGTGCGAGCTCCGGGCGTCGCTGCGGGGGATTCTTCGAACCTTGACAATGGTCTACATGGTTCGGTTCGCAACCAGGAGCTGCCCAGGAGCTGATGCGATCTTTCGGCGACACTCCGCACTAACTGCAAGCAGCTGACAATCTACGTCAAGAAACTTTGTACGAAAGAAATGAGTATTTGGTCAACAGAGAAGAAATTCTCGCGGCGTTTTGAGAAAAAATAAGACTCCGAAGCGCTAAGTTTGAAATGTATAGTCCTTGCTTCTGAAACGCCTTCAAAGAAAATCAAGAATGCCCGATTAAAAAACAAGGCGCCAAATTTGAAGCATTTGGCGGTCAATGTGCTAACACAGATTGCAAACGGTATTAAGTTAATTTATGAAGGTCAATTATAATGATCATTTACTATCATTTTTTCAAATTCCACTTTTCTTTTCCCTGTTTTTTTGTTTACTAATATGTTAATGAAAATCTCTCACTATAAAAGAAGCGAAGTTTGGAAAAAAGTTAGAAAATGTAATATTTTCATTTATTTCCCGCAAAAAGAAAGATGCTCGTTTACATACGAACTTCTGAAACCTGAAGAATGTCTTTGAGATTTCACAAACAACATGTGAAGCCTACTCCTTATTCTTTTTATATTTCTTCTCAATCAACGTCTTGCGAAGACAGGGACTCCAACACGTGGCAAGCGCCGCAGCGCAGCTTGTCATTGTCAGTAAGCTAGAGATAAGCTATATAATCAGGATTGGAAAACAATCTGAACTATTTCTAAAAAAGAAACAAAAAATTACCAAATAAAAATTTTGCTGTATAAACGTATTCTGTTTTTACTTTGGGACAACAATGTAATTATCATAAAATGTTTTTAATTACTTTGTATTAGCCACTGTATACTATATTTTTAAGATTTTACTTATTAAAATGATAATTTTTATATATTAATTTTTGCATAAAACTATGTAAATCATAAAATTGCATCATTGCTTCACTAATCTTTTCCTGGTTTCAAAGGTAATAGAAGTCAAAAGAATAATATCTACTTTTTCATTTGTGCACTTCTTGCACTTGGTGATTTGAAACTTATGAGAAAATAATTGAACGAAGTACTGTTTCTTTAATTTTGCATTTTTGGTGTGATCACTTTTCATAGGTTCTCGCAACCCTTCATCAACCCACCTATCCGAACTTCCCCAATAAAATGAACCATATACAGCACTTCTAAATGGACATTTGACAACAACTGATTATGAAATTGGAGCTGGGTTACAAAATGAAATGTAAATTTTATCAAAAATAGTCGCTATCATTTATTTTACAGTTGAGAGAAAGGTATTGGAATCATACAAATGAGAAAAATATCACTGTATGCTAACCACAAAAGAAAGGACGAGTGAATGCAACACAGGTTGGGAATGTACGAACAACGAAAGGATAGAGAAAAAATTGCGCATTCTTATTCATATTTCAATAACAAATTTATGTGATCTTTCGAACATATACACGTTTTGGAAGCTGAACATCTAAACAAGTATACACTCCGTATTAAACGTTACACAGAAATAGTATATATTTACACTTACCAGCAAACTTATCGATAAGATGAGGAAGCTTCATTTTCTGAAATATGCACTTCGAGTTCATTGTAACACGCACTTTCTTGAAAACCGAAATCGCACCCTGCCAGACAACACACACTGTTCACTAAGAAAGATTCCGGGGAATTTACGAGAAGTCACGTGATCCCTCGAATAGATATCCCGCCAAAGAAGGTTAGCGAATCTTAGCAAACTAAAGGTCTCAAATACCACGTCCTCCGTGTTCACAAATGTGCTCCAGCGGAAACCACTGAGAACGTAATGTGAATTAATACGGTGGTTATAGGGCACACCTATTTTTCAACGTCCACTGGTTGGTACGTATTGACTGTCACCCAGCGGCACGTCACCAGTAATGATTACTATCACAATGTATAAATCGACCATCACAACTGCAAGACACGTATCCATAGGTTTATGGTTGGGGGTCAAATATACGTGTATATATACATACATGTTTCTGGCGAGACCCCCAGCTAGTAATTTCCAAAAATCGTCTGTTGAGAACCTCGCAAAAATTATGCTCTTGCTACCTTGTAATACTTCAGGGCAGAGGGAGGTGTTGGGGTGTTGAGAGTAAATCCAAAACAAAAACACATAAATCAGATAAACGGTTTAATATTCTTAAAACCCTCGAGTTGTTTATAAATCACACAAAATCAAATGAATCACAATAGAACAAAAAACCCTCTCTCAATGAAACTTGGATTAAACATTAAACTCTTTTTACAAATGATCCTTGAGAATTCCCTTTGTTCCACTCACTAATCTTTCCAGTAATTAAAGTTTGCTGCAATTCCTATTTACCTTTACCAATGACAATACACAATTTAATACTCCATTCAAGTAACTTTACTACAAAATGTGCGCAGATTTACCACACTCTATAACAATTTCACTGTGGCCGCAAACAACATAAATTAATATTGATCTATTTACAATTCCGTAGGCAAAAGTGCCTTTAAAATGACAAGAAAATCTGAACAAAACATGGATGCGTCCTGTACACTTATTTCCCTCACAATTACCCGGTTAACAAGTCCTCCCTGGTCGCCGGTGACTTTGACCTAAGATCAGCGCATTCGCGCCGTTACCTCTCGCATCTGCGCCCTGCGTGTTCGAACTCTCAATCTTGACGTGCTTTGGTGTCAACGAAAACTCAGTCATACCCGCTGCCTTCGGCCTCTATGCAGCCGATAGTGCTCCCCTGGTCGCCGGTGACTTCTCGCTGCCTTCTTGCGTCGTTCTCCGGTCTTGTTCTCCTGGCGCCTTTCGTTCTCATCTGCTTCGTCTTCTTCACCCAGCGTCTTTCGTCCTCGCGTGCTTTGAACGCACGCGTGCAAATGTTCTTTTCACGGCAATGAAGAAATCGTACGCATTTCGTGCGTATCCGTATCACTCGCTCACAATGCCCCAAATTTTGCAGTTGACTGAAATTTAGCAGCTCGGACTTTATCCCTACTGTACTGTCGTCAGCTTCATCACAAATGATAGATTCTAGATTAACACTTCATGTCTTCTACGAAGAAAACTTTTCTCCAGAAAATCCATAGTGGATGTAATACACAAGGAGCCATGAGGGTAATAAGGAAATGCGTGAGCATGTGTGAGCAGTTACGAGAACGTGTTTGCACTTGCCGAAGGCATGACGTATGACCAACTGCGAATCAATCACCTCCACGTTGCGTGGTGAAGTGTCAAATGTGTGCAGCGTGGAACGCCTGCACAACCGGTATGTTGAATGCCAAGGGAGGAGCAGAGCGACTGTTTGACTAGTTGGGAACTTGGGTGAACGTGTAAACGCTGGAGTCAGTGTTCTAGGGGAGGACGAGCGTGCGGGCGAGGTCGGCAATTTTGGGACGAGGGGGAATTGCAATGGCAGTTACTCACGCTCGCATGCTGACAGGCAGCGCAGGCGATGTGCTAAACTAATTGACAATGCATAGGCTGTGAGGTGGCGAAACCTGCGGTTGGGGGTCAGAACTAATTGAGATACCCGAAGAGGGCTTTAAACATAATGACCGTACTGACTCGTAATACCCAGAGTGTGCTAAACAGCTGTCTATCAGCGAAATCTAACACGTCTCCATGAGTAATCACGTCTATCTGTTACATGTTTGCCAACCAAAAAACTCACTTTAAACTTATTTTATTATATATCGATTTAGGGAATATTTATGATCACACAGTGAAAGTTAAGTTAGTTCTTAAAACACAAAAATACAATGGTATTTGTGTGCCACGTAATGATCTTAAATTGACCAAATATTCTTATTGATTGATTAGTGATTCCGGGCGCGTCAACAGCTAACGTCATTAGTCCCGTAAGTAGTGCATGTTTTTTTCCTCGGGTGGTGGCGGTGAACTTTCCCCGCTGAATGGTGTTGCCCAGTGCTGATCTTCCCGTTCACTAGCTGGAATTTCCTCAACTACATATCACCTACAAGCGGGGCGCCGCTCCGGCCAGGACAAGCTCTATGCTCCCGGCCGGTGTCCTGGCATGAGTGGTAGTGTAGTGAACGTAAGTAAGGGTGAAGATTGGACAGGAAAAAGGAAGGAAACATCACGCGCGGTGCTTGGCCAGATTGTTAGGCTGCTGCATGGGAATTCGCCTGGTATTAAACGGAGAAACCAAAGAAAAACGTCCAATCAGACCAACCGGCCATACGAAGTCTCTTCCAGACATCAACTGCGCAATTCCAAGCTGTCTAGCTAGTGTCAGTCTAGCTGATACTCGGCTTCGCTATCGCTCCATCTTGCAGTTAATAAGACTTTGTTCATAAAGATTCATTTAGAAAACTCGCGGCATAAATACTTTTTAATGTGTACATTTTTCTTCGTAACCATTCATTTTACTCCTCCTTCCAGTGTTATTGTACACAAATTAGTTTTTCTGTGGATGCCTCACGTTTTTATAATCTAGCAAAATACAAGAGAGCACAAGAAGCGTTCAGCCAGTAAAATCAGTCGTAGAGGACTTTCGTCTGTCTTAAATATATTTCTTCCGTTGGCATCTGAATATAGTTAGTTTCCTGCTTAAATAACGAACTGAAATACGTGTTCAAAGCGTTTGCATTTTCTCTGTCGTCAGCTGTTAACGAATTTATAACTAGGACAACTAGGTTTTTATCTTTCTCTTTTTTCTTTCTACGAACATACTTAAAATCTTCCCACCCATTATTATAATCCACATCAATCATGTATTTCTAATGACGTTCCCATGAAATTTTCTTTTGGTTAATTTCCAGTAGTAATATTTTGAGTTTGAGCTTATATTAACAACAATGTTTTTAGTTATTGGGAACTTCATCAGAAATCATTTGGATCACTCATGCAATAATGTATAAAAAACCATATTCAAATATTAACGACGTGAGAAATATAAAAATAAATTTGTGTAAAAACCCAAACTTATCAAACCGTTAATTGTAAAATTGTTGTTGTGTTATACTGTTTGTAAAGCAAACAGTAAAAGTAAAGGCTAATTATATGTTAATAAACTGCCAGCGGTGCTCATAAGTTTGGGAAATCTAAAAGAAACTAAAATTTGGGAATACCGTTTAATTATCTTAAATTTGTCATTAATTTTACATATGGTTTAGTTGAGTTTGGTTTCTTTGCACTGAGCTTTAGAAAGATGTTAATGTCAAGTTATTCAGAGCGTAATATAAGCGTCATGAAAGAAAATTTAAAAAAATATTATTTTGGAACTTGTCACCTTCAAGATGTCTTAATATTATCTTACCAATTTTTCTCTTAAGTTTAAAAAGTTTATATCAGAAAGGTTTTCATTTTTTTTCTTAATCTAGTTTTTAATGTTATTTACTTTCAGTAATTACATTTATTCCCAAGAGTCCAAAAGACAGAAGAAACAATTGGAATCGTTTATGAAAAATCTTGTTTTTAAAACTATCCATATATCAATAAAATTGCACGTAATCTGCTCCAATATTTCAATAATTGTACATTACTTTATTTAAAAGTTCAGCAAACAATAAGAAATAATAATAGGAAAAATCTCTCCCTTGATTATTGCAATTGGAGGACACCAAAAATTTTGAACTTTGGCACTTTTCGATACTTTATAGAACTGAAAGAAAATTAAGCATACATTTTTACTATGGACTTTTGTTCTATCCAAAAAAGATAACTCAATACAAAGTTTAGTCATATTTGGAACAATTTTGAAAATGGTTTGGATTTCTGTAAAATACCTCTAAAATTCTATGCTTATTTTCAGGAACTAGTCTATAGATCTTTAAATGCCAGGAAAACAAATATATGAAATGTAACGGATGAAGCCAACTCGCTAAGCCTTGCTTTCTTATTGTAATTTTCGTTCACAAATATTAAATTGGTTTATATTATTCCAGAACCGCAATAGAGTAATTACGTGGAGCGCGTTTTACTATAATTAAGAAGTAAATGATCTCATAAATCAACGTAAAAATAAAGCATAGTTGTCAAATGAATAGGTAATTATTGTGTTATCTCTAGACACTTTGATTTTGTGACAAAATAAAATACCGGTTGGGTGTGTCACATCTCAGGGTGACTATTCAGGGTTAATGTTTTTTTTTAATTTAAATGAATGAATTACTGATAATTCATTGGTAACAATTCCATTTCAATTAATACAATACAGTCTTTAAATTTAAGGGGAAAAAAATGTTTACCAGGTGCAGAGATTTATGACAATTTTCCATGTTGCTTTCCTTCAGGGAGAAAAAGTTGTAATTAAAAATCGATATCGCCTATGCATCGTCCGAGTTTCTTGCAACGACTCGCAAAGATTTCTCATATTCAACAGCCCCTGAAGAGTGAGGAGTCTCGTTCTAGCCCTTCATTACGGAAAATTTGTCTTTCAAAATTCGTGTGGGCCCTGATAAAGAACTCGGTAGATAGGTAACCGTGTATATATTCCGTTGTAAAAACCTGCTTCACCTGGAAACCAGAACGACAATTAATAGAAATAATGTGTTTAAGTTTAAAATATGCGTTTGTGAATTCTAGGTAATTATATTTTTACGTACATTTAATACATTTATTCTTAGTACCGAATAAAAAACATTTCGGGATATTTTTCGACGAAAATGTTAACATAAGATACAAGAAGTGAGTCTTTGGCAAAAGAGCGAAATGTCTTCGAGGGGATGTTACGAGCTGAGACCGACATTTATATTGAATTGGTCAGTCACTTTCAAGTGTTCAGCACGACATTTAATACAAGTTAACGTACCTTTATTATTCGTAGAGAGTACTGAGATCTTTTACAATAAGCGGGACGGCGGCCATGTAGACTCAAGGCACCCCCAGGGTTTTGTGTACTTTCTGGAATTCAGTGGTCATTAGCTTTGCAGTTCGTCTCCAAATGTCGTGTTGCCTCACGCGTAATGCAAATAAAATAATGCAACTAGTGGTGCTAAAACAGCACGTACTTTTACCCCATATATTCACTCAAAATTACGCGAAAAGTAATCACATTTTTCAAAAAGTGTTCATAACCTAATTTTAAAATCTATCTTTCAAGAACAGATTTATTTAAGAATAATATCTTGTATTTTATATCCCGTATCTTTACACTTTATTCTTTACTTAAGTGTCGAAAACTCCGAAACAATTTCAAATCAGGGTTTTCAACGATAATGAAACCTACACCATTCTCTTAAACGTTTTTCACACTATCCAATAACAAAGTTAAATAAAAAACGATAGAGCAGACGTTTTGCTATTATTCGATTTTTCGGTATCAAGGACTCTCAAACCATGGATTCTGACTACACCACATGTAAGAAAATATTTTTTTTTTGTAAGTGACTCTGGATTTATCCACTTTTTCGTAACTCGGGCTTTGTAATAAGAGTTTTCTGTTGAAAATACGCCATTTTTTTTGCGTAGCATTACGTAACCTCCTGTCTAATCAGTAGCGAGAAAGTAGGAAACATTTCATTATATAATTATACTATGATGATGTTTTACTCATTTAGAATAACTATTTTATAGGATTAAGAATTTTTTTATTTCTCAGAGCAAAAGATTTTTTTAATCATGTACATAATTACAAATTGTATACAAATATTTCATCGCACTTGTGCTGTTTGCAAGTGAACAGTTCACACATTTGACATCTGAGTGTTGTTTTCTTTATCCGGCCTCATTTCACATATTTGTCTCGTTTTCTATTTAATTGTTGCTCTACCACAGTCTTCTCGTTGCTATACCACGGCAGAAACATACGGATATCTAAAGGAAGTGAAAAAATTTTCGTTCTTTCAAACATACACGTTTCAAAGAACTAAGTTGTCAAGTTGTGCATTTTTTTTCTGCAGCCGTTCGCGCAATCGTGCTTGTTGCCTACCAAGAGAACGAGGGCATTCACACCTCCAATGTACAATAATCTGAAGAAAAGAGATATTGACCACCATCTGGTAAACCATACAAAGTACAAACTGCAGTGTTTACTTCTCCCTTTGTGACATAAATCACAGAGTATGCCAGATTTGTTAAGTAATAACACTGCTTTTGGTATACTGCCAGATAGAAATTCAGGAGGTATTTTTTCCATGGACGTTAGTATATATAAAATTGTTTACCTCCGACACCGTGTGACCTATCTCCATGAAAGTTTACACCTCTAAGAGGTTTTTTCACCCAGAAGGTTTATGCTCTGTTAATTTTTTTGTACCTTATAGATGGCACCAGAGAACAAAACTAAATATCCATGTCAAATGCAACCCGAAAAGCTCTGTTGCGTTTTAGAATTAATATTGTTTTAATAACTCCAAAACGAAGCTTTCTAAGGCATTACCTAAAATTTTGATAGAAGAAACGTTTCTCACACCATAATGTGTAGGATGAGACATTTTTAACATTCTATTACAACTTTGCTGGTCAGGCGCTTTTCGATACTACCCCACCTGCTCAGAGATGTGCAGATTCTGCAACTTAATGTGAATGAGAGGACACAGAGAGAGACGCAGAGACAGAGAGACACAGAGTCAGAGTTAGACAGGCACAGAGAGAGACGGAGGAAGAGAGACGAAGAGAGAAAGACGGAGAGAGGAAGACTGAGAGAGAAAGGGAGATGGAGAGAGAGTGGCGGAGAGATAGGAAGATGAAGGATAGAACAACGTCCAGAGGGTTCCGCTATTGTCTTATAAAGTTTCTGTTCTGAATTAGAAACAATTTTGTGCATAGAAGAAAGGAGTGGTAACAGAGCGACGAGAACATTCTTCTGAGGCGCTCTCTAGAAAAGACTTCGCTGCGGTGTTGGACAAGGTAGTGTGCGCCAAAACCCAGGAACTTTGCGAAAGGGTTTTACAGCTTGTAATCTTGTTCCCTGGAGCCCTGAAAGCATTCATTTCACTAAATGTCTTGGGTGGATGTACGATGACATCGCATCAAATGAGGATAATGAAAACATTGTAACCACAACACATAGAACAAATAATTAAAAGTTCTGCGATATTGATGGAGAAGAAAGAGTATAAACGTTCGATGACATTAGGCAGAATATACCACCTAGACAAAACAAGTAATCGGGTTAACCTTTCAGAAACAAACGTCAATTCTGCACGAAGAATTGATTCATCCATTTTAGGTTTAAACACAATTTTAGAAGGTGAAAAAATAAGGACATTTGTCAGACGAGCACTTCTATTGGCGTTTGTGAGATAGAAACAAGCAGCAGCAAGTCTGTTTCCTCCAAAAGTCCACATAATTTTTTCTTCAGGGTGAACTCCAGTGTGGAAACATTAAATTTTAAGAACCTCTGAGTGTTCTACCAGTAGTGTCAAAAGGTGCTCATAAATCATGCCTTTCCTTAGCAGGTTCTGTAGAGAAAAGTGATTTGGATGACGAAAATATATTTGTTGAATGCCTGAAGCTTAATAAACCAGCAGTGACAAACTAATTGCGTTCAACAATGCTAGTTGACGTTATTGGTATTTTTACAATCCATTTTTCAAAGTGTCCATCCCTGTGCTACAACGTGCCTATGATAGATTTGAAAGTGCCCATTCTATATTTTATAAAATTTAAAGTACAATGTTCAACCATTTAACTTACTAGCCTCATGAATATACATATATGCAGTAATGCATTTGCCAACTATGAATTTTCTATTGTTAAAATACACAATTATACATTGCATAAAACATTTTAGTGGCCCTTAAAGTGCCCATCACTCCTACCTCTTGCTGAGTTACTAACTGATGAATACTTTTCAAAACTACTGAAAACTTCTTTTTTGTTCATGGGATCCTTGTAAATGTGGAATTGTCTTTTTGGGCTTAATAAGTATTTAATGGCCTTTCTAAAGTCCACTTTATACTTGCAATATAATTATATTTTGTTGTTAACCATGTCTGCGGTGAATTCAGCGGTTATTTTCACTCCACTTGAGACGTTTAATTAACTGTTTGATACACAAATCGCTCATACTGCACCGATTCACAATAAAACGTCCTGAGCTAAGCGGTGCACCATGCCTACTGGTCGCAGGCTCAAGGGACACAGGAAAATGTCGTACTTTCGTGCCACTAAAGTCAATGGTACGGACATTTAGTAGCAATCAGCCTACAGATATCGCTTACCTGTGCGCATGCGTAGTTTGAACTGGACATGCACAGATGCTCAAAAATGGTACAGAGTGATCGATAGCTCTATGCTACGATAAGCAAAAAGGCCCTATTATGTACTAGTGCATCTATACAATTACAATTGGAATGAAAAAAGCTTGTGTTTTTGGAGTCTAGAAGCAAATGTATTGCAAATCGGCCGTTGAGCAGACATCCACTGACTATGGATTGTCGACTGTCTACCTCCGCTCACGCTGTCCTCACTCGCTCTAGTGACGAATGGGAGCGTGACTCTTTCCCTGGCGCCGCCGCTGCGCCATCTGCACCGCCAACAGTCCGCCAGCCAGCGTCAGCCCGAAGCCCAGCAGAAGAAACGGCGCCACCAACTGGCCCAGCGACAGCCTCTTGGGTACGTCCGCGCCGTCCCCCGCCGGGTAGAGAAGGACGCCGTTGGCGAACATGTGGTTCCTCTGCAGGGCGTCCCAGTGGATGTAGAAGCCCCCTTCTAGCATGGCTCCGAGAAAGGAGTTGAGCACGTCATAGAAGCCGTCGCCCTTCACCACCGCCACTGCACGGAAGGTGGGGGTCAACAAGCACTGAGGGACCTGGAACGTGTCATTTCGTTGATAATAGAAGGGTGAATTGACACAGCAAAGTTTTATAGCAATCACCAGCTATAGCCACATCAATATCGGGTGAAGTCGACAAAAAGGTTTTGCACAAAGGTTTAGGTCAAATTGAATGAAATTCCTAACTATCACTACAGGGTGCGCTAAATTCCTGTAACACCCTATCCACTTGATTCGCATTTGCTTGAATAGAGCTGCCCAGCAACCACTGTGTGAAAATAAGAAATGAATTGTACTAGCTGAAGATCCCCACGTATCTCGCACGTGACCGAGATAAGACTTTTTGATGGGATGGAGATAGGACGACGAGAGAGTGGCAGGCAGGAAGGAGAAGAGCCTTGCACAAGTACTTGTCATGGGACTTAATTCATGCTCGCCATAGTCCCGTTATGATTGCTATATGTTCAGAACAAAAGTTAAATGACAAAAGAAAAGGAGTGTGTGGGAATTATTTAAAATAATAGTCAGTATAGTGTCAGAAACATCACTGGCGTAACTATAAAGGCGTAGTATACTGGACGACGCGCATGAAAATTGCGTATACCGGAAAGAGGCACACGCCTAACGATACGTGTATTTCATTGGCTATTCACACAATGAAGGTACACAGTTTCAGAAACAGAAAGTGGAGGAAGCTTTCGGCACTAGTTGCATCGTCTGACAGACGAATCTAAATGCAGTAATTGGAATTTAAATTCAGAGTAGTTTGCGTCCTGCTTACCATGTACAAACATTGTTGGTCGCCATCCATATTTTGAGGCTCCAGAGAGAAATAGTTGATAGGAGTCTCAGCAAGCACCATTCCTTCTTCGGCTTTTCTTGCAACGCTTTCTAAAGACTTCAAAAGTTCATCGAATTCAATTAGCTTACCAAACTCGTCAAATTTTTTCAATATGAAAAATTTGCTCTTTAAACTTCTCAAAGGTTCAGATAAATATTCAGTAGGTAGAAGTGCATCTATATAATTCGTTGCATAAATACGTTTTACCTGAAAGTTAAAACGTGAATTCGTTATATTAAGAATTCATTGTTAAAAAAATTAATTTACTTATAAAAACAATGTTCACTGATAATTGTGTCTAATATGTTATATATTTTTTGTTTCTTTCCCGCCGACTGCATTGGCACAAAAGTTAGTTAAGGAAACTGAATTGCGTTCTCCGATATATTGTATGCAAATGCGCGCGTGTAATTTAATACTATGAACTTTTTTCAAGGAATAATATGGACTCAAAACTTCGATAATCACATTGTAAATGTTTCTATTAACTATGATTAATAAATCACGGAAAATGTAAACGTAATTTAAGAAAAACGTAATTACAAATAGTTGTTTGGCTTGCAATTGGTGCTCTTTAAACCCATGTTGAATGAATTTAATATTATTTTTAATGTGATTCTAATACCTAATATTTATACAGATAAGTGAGCAAAAACAGCTTAAAGAATAAACATATTAACAATAAACAATCCCTTGGTTGCAATTGTGTGTGTCACTTATATAACATTCAGCAACTGACCACATAATTCTCTTACGAAGCTGCTGTCAGTTCATTGCAAACACACACATAAATATCGTACCAATCAGTATACCTTTACAATAATTAGCATTCTTTCCAGTTTTTTTATTAATTCAATAGTAATTCCGGGCGCGTCAATTGTTAAGGACATAAGTTCCGCAAGTGTAGTGCGTGTTTTCGGTCGCAAGTGGGAGTTATCTCCTGATCCGGCGCCGACCTATCGTCGGCTAGTAGAGTTTTCCCAAGCAGGCCCCTCCCTTCAGCAAGGCACCGCCCTAGCCGGGGCAAGCACTAAGTTCCCGAATGGTCTACCGCCAAATGTGTTAGTGTAATGCATGTAAGTGTCAGTGTGTGTGAGTAAGAGGTGAGGATAGGACAAGGAAGAAGGGAAAATCGCCAGTGACCCGTTTGATAGGGTACTACCCCGGCATTCGTCTGGTGTTGATCCGAGAAACCATGGGTTCAAGTGTCAATCATGGGTTCAAGTCATCAAGTGTGGGTTAAAATACTTAAAAATAATAATTATTTGTAAATTTTAATTTTCAGGCTAAGATCCATTATATATTACCAAAGTCTAGAAAATACGTGCTGTTATTGCGCCACTAGTTTATGTGTAAGTACCTCTACAAATGAATGCATTTTATGCATCCATAAGGCGACATAATGAACGGCCTTTGGTTCTGGATATTAATATTTTTCGTTAAATTATCCTTGTTTGTCTATATAATGTGCTGAAAATTTTATAATAGTTGAAATTTTTTCACTTTGTTTCTTTTTTCGAAGTAAGAAGAGCTACAGCTTTATTAGACTATCGAAATTGCAGATTCGCACTGCAGGCGTATCGTTCGAATTTGTTTTGACTACAACAGATGGCTGAAGAAAAGAAAAGAAATTGAAACATTATGATACTAGATAACCGTTCTTAACAACGCGAATATATAATATGTGCTGTTGTAACTCCAATAGTTTTGATGCCGATATAGCATTTGAGAACGCGCGATAAGTTGAAGACAACAAAGGCACATGTGAAAATAAATATATTTTGAAGTGGTCTGTAACAGTTTGCAAATAAATAGCAAGGGGAAAGTTACTGCAAACCAGAAGAACGCAGTGGCGGCTCCACTGAATGACTAGGGGAGCGCAGGAGACAGGGGCCTTCCCCCAAAAAGCCTCGAGATTTCGTTTGTTACCTTCCTTTATTTGATAATTATGTAATTATTTAAACAATATTGTATAGCACCATGTATACGTTACAAACAAATATTGTTGTATTGTTTTTGTTACGAATAATATCTATCTATCTATCTCTCTATCTCTCTCTCTCTCTCTCTCTCTCTCTCTATAGTATATATATATAAATAATATATATATAGTAGTTATAGATATATATATATAATTTAAAAAAATCTATGATAGCACCCCTCCCCCCCCCAAAGAGATCGACTGGATCCGCCCTAGGCACAGGACATCAAAATAAATCAAGTGACATGCAAATCAACGTACCTGACGTACTTCATTTTTGGAAATACCTTACTGTTTTGTAAATACCTTACTTAATTCATGTTGTTTGACTTGACATTCACAAAAACATTTTACCAAAAAACTGAATTACTACGACGTAGAAGCACTTAAAAAAAACAAAGTACTCTAACATCTCTTGGAGCCGTTCCGAATGGACACAACACAGCCGCGCTTGTCTACGGCAGAACTGGCGGCGCGGTCACACAGAATTTGTGACCTGTGCGTGCCATATGCTTGTATTACTCCCTCTCAAATCCCGCCGTCCTACGAAGACAGCCCCCAACAAACGGCGAGGCAGTCGGCACGGGCTTCCTGTGACCAAAGCCCTGTTGGCAGGTCTCATACAGATGCCTTTATTGAATCTCGTTCATTTCCTCAGAGCAAAAATGAAAATTGCGTGCTCATATTCATTAAGTTGCAATTGTTCTTATAGCAATATAAATAATTTTAAAATACTATTAATTACTTGGTTTAGCACGTGACCTTGTGACCTTACGATTAAGCCGCTTCTGGAAGAAGGTACAACATTCTTCAACTACCTGAGCCTCATGGTGAAATTGTCCCATGCGGACTCCTGCTGGTTAAATAAACAGATAAATGACAACTTATACTCATACTTACTTTTCCAGAAGTTTCCTGTAGATTACTTATATCAGGGTAATACTTTGGAGTAGTGAGGAAGCTCATTATTTGTCCTGTGTAAGCGTTAATCATAACAGTGTTGAATACCAGGAGAAATCCCAGAAACATTTTTTCAGGTTGCGAATTAACCTGTAAATGGAATTATTAATATTATGATCGTGCAAGGTAATTAAAACTGCGTGTAAATGTCTGACGAGTGTTTAGGCAGGCTTAAACTTAGCATGCTTGTAGATTGTTAGACTAATATGAACATAATTGTTACTAATACAAGCTTTTTTAAGATCCAAAGAATCTTATTATTCAAGTGGCCGGCTTATTACGTCATCATGTCATTCTATGAGGACAGGAAGTGCCGACGACTATAAAGTGACATCACTCGCAGTCAAAGAGTAGCACACAATCAAAGACAGCAACAGCCAATCAAAATTCAAAAATCATTATGTCCTTTCTAAAATTTGTACAATATTCTTATTCAGCCCCTTTCTAAAATTCCAAAATATGATAGACAATTATTAAATTAATTACATGTTTTTATTAACAAATTCACAATTTCAATAAAGGCACTTTTATATTTAATATACTATCACTTCTTTGAATCGCACATTTGAAAGTAAAAAGTAACCCGCACGTTCTTTCTTCCGTCAGCACTCTCAATCTGCGCGCGGACACTAGAGAGCGGGGTTGGTTACGGCTTATCAGAGAGTATATATCAGAGACGGCAACCATTATTAATCGGAGAGCCCTTATTTTCGCGGAAGGGAGAAATTCGAATCTCCAACTCCAACAGAAGCAACGAATCAGAAAGAAGCAGCTATTTTCGCCCACCGCCAGCCAATAAGCGTCGAAAAACAGTCTTCCAATTGAAATGGAGGACGGACGTGAACCGGGCCATTTAAAATTACATTATATAGCAAATTTTCAATATGGTGAACATAGTTATATGCTAAATTAATTATATATATATATATATATATATATATATATATATATATATATATATACAAAAAGAGAGAGATTAAAAGCCCCGAATGTTTTGAAACGAACAAAGAAATATGAACAATATTTTACAAATTATAACTTACGAAAGCCATTCTGTTGGAAGTCCTCTCTATTACATAAACGAAGCCGCAGTTGAAATTGGGGAGCGAGCCCCTTATTCCTGAAATTGGTGGGGGGACGAAAATTATCGAAAAAAAATACTCAAACATTTTTCCCAAAAAATCAACAAACTATTAGATCGTGTTGGATGTTTTTGGTTTTTTTAATGAACACAATTATTTGAGAAAACAATGTATTTTAACAATTGTAGGAAGTGCACGAACATTTTTAAACTTTAAAAGAAATTCTCAAAATAAGGCATTTGAACGAAACCGAGACCAGAACCCACTCGCTTAAGCGTCCTTTATGCTAAGGTTTTTCAATTTAATAAAAACATGTTGGTTATTAAGTAATATAATGGGTTTTAAAGAAAAGTAACAAAAATGGCTGTTCTTAGAACAAAATTTTATTTTTTAAAAATACGTTTTTAAAAAATTAAATGTAACCTTATTGAAGATCTGTTTTTGATCAACATATTTCCAATTAAGAAAAAATGTATCTTCCATATTGTAGTTGTAGGACGACGCCGAACAAAGTGTGAATTATTTTTTAATTCTTTGAAAATCGGCTTATCAACGCAACAATGAGACGCTTATCTAAACGTCCTTCAGATTATCTAACACAATATTTTCCATTACAAAAAATTATTAAAAAAAACTTTTCCGAGGCTTTTTAGGGAAAATGTTAAATTTTCGCGCGGAAGTTTTCATGTAATGAATCCATAAATAAAAAAAAAAGGTTTTTCCAAATGAAAGTGCCACGGAGTAGCACCAGATGCGACCATTTGGAAAGGGGGTATTCATTTTGGGAAAAAATCGTAGGTATGGTAATGGCGGCTAGTGGTGGTTTAACAGGATAGACAGATGGACAGACGGGCAAACGATCAGGCAGATGGATAAATACGAAAAAAACAGATTTCGAAAAGTTTTTTTCAAAAAAATCACTTTTTTGAAAAGAAGTATGTTTCGAACAAAACGCCTTTTTTGGTAATCAGAGCAGCCCCAAAATGTGTATTTTCGTTTAAATCTCGAATCAATTATCCGCTGCATTACATAACTTTCGCTTTAACAATAACCTTTTTTATGCGTACATATACGAGAAAGTTAAATTATGTTGGCCAAACGTAACCTGTAAAACGCGGAGCACTCACATTCCGATGAGTTTTCCTCCAGGCAATGAAAGTTTTGAAAGTGTCTATCAGCGCTCGGCCAAAGTTAGTTTCGAGGAATCACGGGCTCCCTGGTTGGGCGAACCGTCCGAGAATCTCGGAATCTAACGAGGCCCTTGCCCGAAGGGATTCAAAAAGTAAAATAACAATTCAGCCACTACGGCGCTCACAGAATGCAACTGGATTAGATTAAAATGTGGGTTTGCTTCAAGCATTCGCCTCTCTTGTAATCATGCATACGTTGACTGTAGACTGTACTACCATTTTAACACAGTCTTAAAATCAGTTGTGCTAAACAGCACATACTTTCTCGCCTTAAGTAATAGTTAGTAATACTATTATACTAATACAATTGGCATCGGAATTAACTCCTATCAGTCCATCATATTTTGTAAAACTATACAATCGTACAACATTGTGAAGAAACTTAAATATTTTCAAGCAATTTGGAAAACATAAAAAGTCCCGAATGTTTGCAAACGAACAAGAAATATGAAACACATATTTAATTATAAACTTACGAAGCATTCTGTTGGAATCCTCTCTATACATAAACGAAGCGCCAGTCGATTGAGGAGCCGACGCTATTCTGATTGTGCACGAAATTACTCGAAAATACTCACATTTCAAATCAACACAAACTATTAGATCGTGTTGATGTTTTTGGTTCTTTCTTTATGAACACTAATTATTTGAAACCAACATGTATTTTAACAATTGATAGGAAGTGCACGAACATCTTTAACACTTTAAAAAATTCTCAAATAAGGCATCTTGAACGAAAACCGAGAACCAGACCCACTCGCTTTAAGCGTCCTTTATGCTAAGGTTCCAATTTAATAAAACACAATGTGTGGTTATTAAGATTAAACTGGCTTTAGAAAATACAAATGGCTGTTCTTAGAACAAAATTTTATTTTTAAAATACCGTTTTAAAAATTGAATGTAAACCTTTTTGAAAGATCTGTTTTTGAATCAACATATTTCATTAAGAAAAAATGTATTTGCCATATTGTAGTTGTAGGACGACGCCGAACAAAGTGTGAATTATTTTTAATTTTTGAAAATCGGGCTATCAAACCAACATGAGACCTTATCTTAAACGTCCTTCAGATTAATCTAACACAATCATTTTCCATTTACCAAAAATTGTTAAAAAACTTTCGAGGCTTTTTAAGAGAAAATGTTTAAAAATTTCCCGAGTTTTCCATGTAATGAATCATAAATAAAAAAAAAGGTTTTTCGCAAATGAAAGTGCCACGAGTAAGCACCAGTCGACCATTTTTTGGAAGGGGGTATTCATTTTGGAAAAAATCCGTAGTATGGTAATGGCGCTAGTGGTGTTTTTTTACAGATAGACAGATGAAGACGGGCAAAAGATCAGGCAGATGGATAAATTACGAAGAAACAGATTTTCGAAAAAGTTTCCAAAAAATCACTTTTTTGGAAAGAAGTATGTTTCGAAAAAAAAACGCTTTTTTGGTATCAGAGCACCCGCAAATGTGTATTTTCGTTTAAATTCTCGAAATCAATTATCGCGCTGCATTACAATTAACTTTGCTTTAAAATACTTTTTATATGCGTACAATATACGAGAAATAAATTATGTGCAAACGTAACGCTGGTAAACGCGACACTCACATTCCGATGAGTTCCTCCGGCAATGAAAGTTTCGAAAGTGTCCTATCAAGGCTCGGCAAGAGCGTTCGGCAAGCAGCCCCCTAGTGGCGTCGCCTCGCATTGCGTCACCGGGGCGCGCACTAACGGC
>BOPP01000053.1:4949430-4982094 GCA_017312745.1 Gryllus bimaculatus | reverse complement strand
CACAGCAGTGCTATGAGCACCAGCGTCAGCCCCACGCACACCCACGTGTGCAGCTGGTAGGGCAGCACCAGCACCAGCGTGAAGGGCACGCGCTCCGCCTTGCGCACCACTAGACACAAGTCCTCTTGCGCCACCGGCAACGTGTAATCCACCACATCCAGCAAATCCAGGTCGTATGGGTACGCCGTGATGAACGTTTGAAGCGTTCGATCAAGTAACCTGTAGCACGAAACCAACGTGAGCATTTTACATGTAGTGGCTGCGTAACACGGAGCTGTGTCCATGTGCACTAGCCGTCACAGGTCATCTCTCACTGATAAAATACATTCGCCCACCTCCAGCAATTCCAGTTCAACTGGTAACGATACGATCAAGTATCTGCAAGCCTGCAGCAAGGAAAAAACGAGCATATCCGAAATACATAAGAAATGGGAAAAATGGAAGGTGTGAGAAAAGTGGAATAAGCGATAGGATTTAATGTAGCGAAAGGAGGAGAAGGAGAGGATGAAGCAAAGGGATTGGAAGGAACCAGAGAATATGATTAAAAGAATCGAAATGAGCGAGGTGCGTTGGAGCAACGTGCTGCATGGAAGAACTAAGGTTCGAGGATGAAGAGAGAGAAGTAAAAAAACGAAAGAAGTGCAAGGAGAGGAAGTAGCGAGATGAGGGTAAAGAACGATCAGGGTGAGAGGACCGAAAGAAACGAGAGGGATGAAAGAGGCGAGGTGCGTGGAAGGAACAAGCTTCATGGAAAGATGAAGGTACGTGGATGAAGCGAGAGCAGTGAAATGAGCAAAGAGCGTGGAAAGTGCGAGGTTCGCGGATGCAACTGAAGGAGTGAAAGGAGCGAGATGAATGAGAGGAATCAGAGGAGCGAATGGAAAATTGAATTGAACGTAAGACGTAATTGCTGCAAAGAAGCGGGTAAGCGCTAGATAGGGATTTTATGAAAAGAGCGGTAGAATATAACGAAATCTAATGAGGGGGAGGAACAAATGGAAGTAAAGGTGGCAGGTGAGCGAGGACAGTAGTTTGGGATCAGACGGAGTGTGTGGGAGACGGGAAAAGCGTGCAGGGCAGGTTTAGTCCGCATAGTAAATAATTGTACTTATTCGTAAATATCCGCTCAACGCGCAAAAATCACTTATATAGCGTATAGCAGAAAGAAGAGTAGGATTTAAACATACCAGCATACTGTTAGAGCATTCTTTTATTTGAAACTACATTAAGTACACAGATAATGTCATTTAGTCATTATTGACAAGAGTCACTGTTTCTTGAATAGTACTCCATCACACTGTACACTTTCCTACAAGCGGCGAACGAAAGCCTGCATCACCATGTCCGAGGGAATTTCCTGCCAGGCTTCGAACGCTTAAGATTTGCCAATGTGTCAGGGCGAGTAGTGTAGGTTTTACTGTTGAGATATCCTCAAAAGAAGAAATCAGTCTTTGTAAAATCTGGCCACCTCGTGGGTCAGTTTTTGAGTATATACGATTCGGCTGCTAAACGACCAAAGAAATATAGAGCAAACGTCCTTCGGGCAACTTTATATTTTTTTCAACTATTGCGTAACATGCGTCTTATACGGGTGGAACTGTAGAGCGTCATGGATGATACAGTGTAAGGTACCAGGCTATATCCTTAGCTCTAAGGCCTGCCTGTCAGCGGAGCGCCGAGGAAGTGCCTCTATCCAGGAAGGGTCCGTTATGACTTAGGACGTAATGGATGTTTCAACTACAGGATACATGCATTAATATGAAATTGGTTCTTATTGGTGAGTGAAGCAATTCCAGTCATCAGAAACTTCCCCTGATGTCTCAGCCTGAAATGGCTACAAAATATTTTTTGCCCACTAACAGAAGTCTCGTTTTTAAATTAAGTTTCCACACCCACAAAAGGTTCCCTTTAGCCATAATTGCAAATATACATCTTTTCCCACTTTATTTCACATACTTGTTTTGCGAAAGCGTGAGGAGTGTGTCTGTACTACTTGATTAAAATGGGGCTAGTCTTTCTGAGCAACTCTATATAAGAACAGTCCATTCAGCAACAACTACTTACTTCTTATAAGGTCCTTCACTAGTTTTGTTTCCATCTCCTGTGAATATGTCACGATCACCAAATGAATGCCTTCTTTCTACAGTTTCAAAAATTGTACTCACGATCCGCGTGTCAGTACCATCATGTACCAAGATGCCTTCTTTAGTTTTCCAAAGATGATAGAGTAATTGGTTGTTAAAATAGTCGAAAAATAGTATCCTCCACCTCCACACCCACTTCTTGTGATCGTCGATGGAATTAAGGCCCACTTGCGGATGACATAATACGTCCACACTTGTCCATTTCATTATTATGTGAACGTTGGTTCGATACCTAGGAATTATTCCGGGACTGAGTTCGTTTTCGCTTAAGTACTTTACGAAACTCCAAGTCACAGTGAGACCGGCTTTTCTTTTTGCCCAATTCATCGTCAGAACGGCAAACCTAAAAAATTGAAAATTAATATTAAATTGTGACTACCGATGTACTCTTGAAATACAAATAAGTATTATTTAATTGAGATTGAAACATTGCAAAATTAGATTTGAATCCACTAAATACATGATTTTGATATGTATACAAAGTAATTTCCTGGACGCGAGATTATATTTAACTAACATGTCCAGTCTATTGAAAATTATACTAAAACCCCTTTTAAGCCACGGATAGAGTTTTGAAGAGAGGATACAAAAAATATTTTACTTGAAAGAAAAAAACTTTATATTCCATTTTGTACCTAAAGGAAGACGCCGAAAATGTCATTTTTTTCAATTTGCAAAACTTCAGTGTTAAAAGGGGAAATCACACGTATCCCACCTTCATCTGTGCATTTCAGTATATTCTTACAAGAAATTTAAATACAAAATTTGGAACCACATTAGGGAAAATTTTTAAAACGTTCCAGATGGATTCATGTAAAGTATTCTCCAAAACTATTGAATAAATGAACGAATCGCAAAGCTTCGTATGAGGCCAAACTGAGAAGGGTGTATTAGTAGAAGTTAGTATGAGAGGGATATTACTCGTAATGTACCGATATTCCGTGTTTTGGGGGTCTTTGATACAGAAAAATCAACTGACGACAAAACATCGTCCATCCGTCCATAAACAACGCTAGTAGCTAAACCGTTCAGCCGATTTTCTCCAAAATTATTATTTCTCAATCAATCAGGCTGGTATCGCAGCCCCTTGAATTTGCACCCAATATTTTAATTTTAGGGGTACTTTACATGATATCAAAGGAATTTTTCAAAGATTTAAAAAAATTACAATGATTTTTTTGAAATTTTTGTTGATGTATAGCGTTAAATTTTAAAAAAATTTAATTTAAATTTTTTTGGGCGTCTTCTTACAAATACAAAATTAAATATAGAGATTTTCCTTCCAATAAAATTTGCTCTCCATTGTGAGTTTCTTCATTAAGGTCATGTACATTTTTTAATAAATTTTAGTAGTTTTCGGGCAATATTGCAAGCAACTTAAATGAAATACAAAAACAAGATTTTCTCACAAAATGCTCCAAATTTTTCTTTAAAAGTTTGGTAGAGATTGTGCTAAATACACTATTCAAGATGGCATAAAGGCCTTATAAATCTATTTGTTTGTTATTTCAAAAATTACAAAAAATACTTTTTTAAATCGCCTCTCATGTTGTTAATATTTACATTAGCAGCTATTTCTTTACATTAGTGTATCTATATGTACATGTGCTTTATATAATGTGCGATTAAGTTTCCCGAAAACTCAAGTTTTCCGTGGAAAGCGCTCAAAATTCCGCATTTTCAGAACCGCTCAGACACCACTTTTTTCTAAGTCTCTAAATTGTTTCTTCAAACTTTTCCAACTGATAGTGCTAATTGCACTATCACTGCTATATGACATATAATTAATTTTGTTATATTCATTGATTTGTTTTTTTAAAACTTACACAAATGTAATTTTTTAAAGCCCTCTCACTCCTTCAGTATGCATTTTTTCAGAAATTTGTAAACACTATTCCATCTGTGACTGGAAGTGCGTAAAATAACGTCATACAAAGTTTATTGAAAACTCAGTAGTTTTCTTGCAGAGAGGTTCAAAATTCGAATTTACAATAGCGCTTAAATGACATTTTATTAAAAACGGCTCCAAACAGTTTCAATGAAATTGGCATATGGGACGAGGTTTTACTCTTCTATAATATTTTTTAGGTAATATTTCAATTCTACTATTAGGAAACTAAAAAATTAGGATAATTTCAAAAAAATATACTTTGGGCAGCGATAGATGACAGCTAGCAAGAGAATGAAGTAAGACCGCAATGCCAGGTCACACCAAAGAATTTGGAAAACTAACTTGTAAGAGAAAGTCTCTGCTATTTTTCAGCGCCACTAGCTTGAGATTCTGGGATTGCTAAGAAGAGTTGTATTTTGTAAATATGCTAGAAAATGTATTCCCAATATTCGTAAGGAGTCCTTCTGTTAGATTATTTATTTTATTGTAGAGTTACACAAGAGTATTTATTTGTTGTTGTTGTGTGGTAGGTGTACGATTACTTGTAAAATTATGTGTAGTTATTTTCAGAAGTATTTTTGCTTCAGTGGTCTACTTGTCATTTAATTTTATTGACATACTCTATTAATATGTTTAAATTCAATTCAATTATATTAGTAATTTGTTCACAGGAGGATTGACCTGTCAAAATTGTTCTATTATGTTTTTTAATTTGATTAAATTAAATTATTAATATTTTCAGAATTGTTTTCACAATATTGCTAATGGCAATACAGATCAAGACTATTTGGTTTCTTCTCAATGTATCAGTCGTGCTTAGATATCAATGCTTGTCAGAAGATAGTTGGCTTTACGCGACCCAATTCAAATTTATCATTGTCACCTATGATATCACAGTTGTTTAACATACCTCATCGCAAGTGGAGAAACTTTATCAATTCGAGCGGACGAACATCCCATAAGATATGATTCGGTCAACCGTTTTAGACGGAAACGTGAAACCGTACCGATGTGCACGCCGACATATAGCGCGAACGGGTCTTTGAGGTGTAACCACGCCAGAGACTCGCAAAAGGCGTCTGCCATCTTCACGTCGGAAGGAAAGACGACGACGTAGAGGCCGCCGCTCTTGAGGCGAAAGTTGGCAACAGCGGGAGGAGGCGTCCCCACGGTCACCACCGCTGCGGCAGGGGGACCGTCCTTCAGCAGCGCATCGGCGGCCCCCAGCGCCTCCGGCCACGTCCAGTCGAAGGCGTGCAGCACCACCTGCGACACAACATCAAAGACTTTTCCTCCCTACCACACACTGCCTCGGCCATTACATTCTTTGCAGCACCACTTGCAACACGAACATCAAAATTGCTTCCCGCATTCACACTCCCAGCTCCAACCCTTCCCACGTCCCAACCATCTACTCTGCCTTGTCCTCCCTACTCCGTGCAGCATACACTGCAACATAAACATCAAAGTTACTCCTGCCTCTGCATAACGTGCTGCAACCTCTCCTCATCCCCCTGCCCCCCAGCTGCCTCGATCACTTAAATGCTTGCAGCACCACTTGCAACAGGGACATCAAAGTCTCATTCTCCCTACCACACACAGCTGTCCCCAGCCCTCAACACTGACTCGTCGATTCTACTCCTTGCAGCACAAACTGCAACACAAACACCAAAGTCCCATTCACCCCACCTCATCCTGCAGGAACCCTTCCCCAGCACTCTTCACATGCCACTGCCTCGCCAGCTAACTAATTGCAGCAACACCTGCAAAAGAAGCATCAACGTTCCATGTATCTCTTCCATGCCCTGCTGCGACAGTTATGTCATCCAAATTCGCCCTCTCTTTTCTGTTAATTTTAAGTTTGTCTACTAGAGAGCGAAGGCCCAAGTTCGACTCTCAGAGTCGCCGTCACTGTGAAATTATATGATCGATTTCAAATTCAATAATATGTCTCCCAATGTTCCCACATTCTCTCAAGAATATAAGACTTTCACATTTAAAAGACAGTTGAAAAGCCTAACGGACGGTTCCCGTTAAGGATTTTACCTTCGGTTCGGCGTCTGCGCCTCGTAGGTATGTACGCAGTTGGCGTAGACTGTCGGCGACGGTGGCGCCTCGCTTGCGGAGTGTGGGCTCGCTCCCAAGCAGAAGTTGGGTCTTCGGCGCCGCAAACAGCTCCGTCAACAGCCACGCCCACAGCGCCGCTCGCCACCACGCAGCCGCCTTCAGCCGCCACTGCTCACACAATTACAAAGATGAGGATTAATTGGGGTTCGTCGTCCAGAACAAGGCGTGTCATTGACGAAACACCCAACCTAAACCACAGCCACGCTCACATCACCATCCACTCCCCACGCCCCTGCCCCAGTCACAGTGCACACAATTCAAAAGGGAAGAGGTAATTGGGGCTAGTGTCTAGGACAATGTTGGTCATTGCATCACACAGCCCAAACCACAGCCATGCATATGGCGCCACCCACTACCACACCGCTGCCCCAGACGCCACTCCTTACACAATTCAAAAGAGAACAGTTAATTGAGGCTCATTTTCTAGAACAATATATATCATCGGATCATACAGCTCAAACCACATCCTCGCCTCCAAAGCGCCACCCACTACCATGCCGCCGCCCTTGACGTCACAGTTTACACCAAAAGGGAAGAGTTAATTTAGGCTTATTGTCTACGACAAGGTTTTTCACTGCTTCACACAACCCAACACACAGACACTCCCACAATGCCATACGCCACAACGCCGACGACTCCAGGCACCATTGCTCACATAATTCCAAAGGTAGGGATTAATTACGGCTCATCGTCGAGAACAAGATGGGCCATTGACTCAACGCCCAACCTAAGTCATGGCCACACTCACAGTGACACATACGATCATGCCGCTGCTATATCCGCCCCTTCTCAATCATGTTCAATGGTAGAGATATTTGGAACTCATTGTTCAAGAGGTGTGTTATTTTGGCACTACACATCCTATACCTTAGCCTGCACAACGTTACCAGCCAGCTCCACAAATCATGAATCCACCAATGCTCACGTAATTTAAGTTAAGGTTTTTCTCGATGTCATTGACCAAGAGAAGTTGTGTCCCTGACACAACACACAGCATCACCAGATCGGGTGCTACTTCCATACCAAAACTGATATTATATTGCATGTATGCATGTCCTAATATTTATTTTTGTTGTTGTTAGTTTTAGGATGCCTCAATACGAGAGAATCAAAAGTGAGAGGATCGTACCTAACTCACCTAAACCAACAGTATAGCTGCTGGCTCTCTCGCAGTGACTATCACAGGCATTACCACAGACTGCTCAGAACCACATAGGCCACTCTCGCAGACAGTCACACAGCGCCACCTACATCTACGCTCACTGCCTTTCTTGCAGCAACGTCCACAGACACGCCTAGCGACATTCTCAGAGCCACGTTTACACCGCTAACAGCCTCACCCACAGTAACGCCCCATTACTCCCACAACCCACCTTGAAGCCTCTCTCAATGCCACGCCCACAGCCAATTTCACAGCCACGTTAACATCACCCACAGCCACCCCACAGCTCCGCCCACAATCACGCCCTAATCACTCCCACAGCCCCTTTCGCAGCCTCTCTCAAAGCCACGCCACAGCCACGCCTTCAGTCACGCCTACAGCCACGCCTACAGCCACGCTCACAGCTAGAGCGCTCTAGTAGTATAACGGCTACTCAGCAGCAGCTCAACCAACACTTGTACCGTGTATAATACCGCATCCAAACGTGGCTGGGAAGACACATAGATCCACATCAGTGCGGTTGGATCTTCAATAACAATTTTTTGGAGCCAATTGGAACATTGTTAGTGCCTGCGCCAGTTTGAATCGAAATGAATTTAATCATTTTTATAGATACTTACATAAACACCTCAATTAAGCTCCGAGCCCATAAAACGAGATGTTTGCAAAAAACAATTCTTTGGCCTTTGATCTTCATTAACGTTTTGGTCGGGAGGCTATCGTTGTCTATCATTAATATGTTGTTTAAAACACGAAATACTACGATTAAAAAATATTAAATATATTTTTAGAACAAAAACCAATAATGAATGGGTTATAAATCAGACCACATTACTGCAATTTTAACACGAGCGACACGTAAAGTAAATTCGACCCTCACAGACTTTAAAATGCTGCGAAACAAAACAAGTTTGAGGAGCTTGGGTGACACAAATAATGAGAATTGCTTACGTGCTCGTTTGCGTAGTATTACAAGAATAAGCAATAACGTTGTTAATGAATGGGTAAAAATCAGAAAGGTGTAAGTGACATTTTGTAAATTCTCATCAATTTGTTTAAGTTAATATTATTGTAAACTCGTGATGATTTGTTTCATCATTTAAGTCACGACATTTCAGTTATTAATCAAAATCACAATAATACATTGCCACTGAAAAAAAAGCCTACAATTAAAACATTTTTCTCAGAATTTTTAAAATGTTACTTATACCGTTCTGGTTTCAATCCATTGATATATAAATGAGTTTTCTTTTTGCAACGAAGCTACAGCAAAATCTGAAGATCACTTCGGTTTTACACAGTGAAGTTCCAAGAACAGAGTTTCCAAACCGAAAAGATACATCCATTTGGAGGAAGACATCTCGTTGCTGTTCTTTCAGGCTCGAATGATATTGTTTCAACATAACCACTTAATACAATTACTATTAACTTTAAACTACACATATGTTGTAGTTTTGTCATTGAGAAAATATTTGCTTTAGGCAGAATGTTCGGTTCTATGGAATGGCTCTGAATCCTATTTTGATCTAAAAGGCTTAAGTCCTTTACCGTCCTGTGTAGTTGTTTGATGAAGATACGTCACTTAGAATATAGGGTCTTTAATTTTGAATTGTACTCTGCATAATGTATGTCCAAAAAGCATGTTTATACACACACTTATAGTTACAAATAATAAAGAAGAGACATTTTGAATCTTAGATATGTATACTTAATGTTGCACACGTACTTCGAAAAAACGTAATTCACTGTGTGAATTCGCCATTTATACACATGCTCAGTGTGCGGAAGTATTTAACCAAAAGTTTGGTGCACGGTAATATCGACTCCTTTTGGCAATATATTTTTACATGTTAACGTCCCAAAACCAATGTTTTCATAGTGAATAATTTGCTAATTAACTGTCAAGAAGTTTTAGTGACGCCCAACATTTGATTCTACATAGACGTAGAAATTTCCAAGGGCTCCAACTTCAAAACAAGAGGCCTGAAACTCTAGATCCAGAGGGTTTAATTTCTCAAACAAATACCCCCCCCCAATACATTGATAGAATTCGTCGATCCTTTCAAAAGAAATATCTTAAAGCAATTAATTTGAATTCGGGACCAAATGAAGTCGGGGCCTGAGTAAAGTTGCCCCAAATGCCCCCCCCCCTAAAGTTGCCCCAACTTTGTTGCTGGCATACAAAATTTCACGTACCTTCATCTCTTATGTCCTTGTTTACTCCTGATGTTTACTAAAACATTGAATGTAAATATACATTAATACATAAATGTTAATTGTGGGTTCTTTATAACATTATCGCTAAATAAGCTAACGAAACATCATCTGGTCTTGGTTCCATGACAGCTACCTTTTACCGTTACCGTCTGCGTTGTAAAAAAAAAACCCAACTGGCGTGCAAGGGAGAATACATATCGACCACATCGTCAAAATATTTTGTATGCACCTTTTTCTGTCAATATAAAACCCAAATAGAATGCTGAAAACACAAATAGATCAGACTCTACTCCGGCCAATGTACAGATCATATCTTGCATTTCATGTCATATGGGAATATTTCATTTTGATGGTTTATAAAATGCTCTGTGGGGTTAGAAATAAAGGAATGTTTGAAGGATTTTTTTAAAATAATTATTTAAATTTAACATTATCATTATGATTCGTGGTGTGTCATATTGCCATATTGTCGCACGGTGCCATATTGTTCATTGTTATCCGGGGGAAATGGGGGTTGTATTGCACATTAGTTTGGTCGTTAAGGCAGTCGATTTTACGATTTTTTACTAGTTTTAAAATTTTAAAATTTTCTAAAATGTTCAATTTTGGACCATTGTTTTCCACATGTAAAATCTTAAAATTTGTATTGTGGTTGTGGTTAAAGGTCTGAATGTTTTCAAGGAGACGCAAAGAGGGAGTGTTCTTGTTGTAATCTCAATGCACAAGAATATTCTTTGATTCTGCAAGAGAATTTCCTACCAGTTTGTCCAATATAAGCTGAGTTGCGGTCCTTAAAATTAAGTTGATTCACACAACTATTGAACCATTACAGCTAAACAAAGAATTGACAAATTTAGCTGTTAGCACTGAAGTGGCTCTCAGTTTTGTAGATAAAAATGTGTATACGTCAACTCTAATAGAATGCACAAAAATTCTGTCTGATGAAATAATTACTGAACCTGAAAATAGTACTTTCAACCCATCTATTCTATCTATATATCTTACATTAGAGGTTATACATTACATATACATGGTTATACATTTGCAAATTTATCTTTAAGAAATTATTTAAAACCTATTTGAAATAAATCTGAAATAGGATTGCTCGCCTTCAGTCGCCCGTTCCTACTCTGCGCAGTTGAATGCTACGTAAGTTAGAATTTGTATATTATTTCATATTTAATTTTATTATTAATTATCATATTTGTTATTTCATTTTAAATTGCCTTTTTTAATTGTGTTAAATGTGAAAACGAATAGATGAGCGGTCAATGTTGATTGTTGTAACCCATTATTTTAACGCCGCACTGATAACCAAAGCCGATAATGATGATTGCTTTTAGCTCGCGGTAATGTAGACTAATAACTTTGTATTCTAGAATATTACAATATGATAATGTTTAATAATTACTATTATATATTTTTATATCTATTTCATTTGTTTTCAAATGCTAACAGTATCGTATTATTTATTGACATTTAATTATTTTACATTTTCGCATTCTCACTACAAAGAATATTTTTAGTCTAAAAAACTCGTATGATGTGTTCAAGAATACATTGCATACCTTATGCAATGAAATCAATGCCCGAAATATATTTTAATTTAAAGCTTCGAATAAAAAATATGTCGCTTAAAATTATTTAATTTTCGCACTCAATATTCTATGATTTCAAATGAGTTTAACAAAAAATAATTCCGAGAGAAATTGTGGTATGAATAGTATTACATAACCATTACTAAAGGCGAGAGAGTACGTGCTGTTTTAGTACCAATAGTTTTAAAATCTGAAAATCAGTAAATAACTTCCTCTACACTGTGTATATTATTCCGATTATTTTTGATCGTACGCAACCTAAAGTAAATTGGATGCTTGAGTACATTAGATGAAATGTTTCAGCCATCTTATATTTTTTCTTTTAGCATTTTGCATGAGAAAAGGACTTACGTAGGAGACGATGAACGGGTGGAACACCCCCTTTTTCACAAGCTGAAACATCAAACCTTTTTCTAAGAAGATATGTAAAGAATAAATTTTATTTTTTTGTCGGAGTTGTTTTGGGTACCTCACGCGACCTTTTGTTCTACAAACGCCGGGAACGTTTTGTCTCCTGGGCATAGCGGACATCAAACTGTTTTGTTTAAACGATGGGCATGGCGTGCTCGACCGAAAAGACAGTGGCCCCTTTCAAAAAACATCTCGTATTTACCGTGACCTGTGAATGGAATACAAATAAAACTGAATATACAAATAAAATGGATCCGCCTGTGCATATGACTGAGATCAAACGCGTGTCATGGTAGAAGCAAGCGTGAAATACGTTAAATAACGAATGGCAAGATGTTTTCAGAATGTAAAGAAGAATGCTGGCATCTTTAGGCAAATTGCATAAGTTCGCTGCGTGAAGTCACGCAGGTAAATTAGTTCGAGGAATCACGGGCTCCTGGTTGGGCGACCGTCCGAGAATCTCGGAATCTAACGAGGCCTGACCGAAGGGATTAAAAAGTAAATAATTCACTACGGCTCACGATGACTGATTAGATTAAAATGTGGGTTTGCTTCAAGCATTCGCCTCTCGTACATGCATACGTTGACTGTAGAACTGTAATACACATTTTAACACATCTTAAAACAGTTGTGCTAAAACAGCACATACTTTCTCGCCTTAAGTAATAGTTATGTAATACTAATTATACTAACTACAATTGCCATCGGAATTAACTCCTATCAGTCATCATATTTTGTAAAACTCAGTACAAATCGTACAACATTGGTGAAAGAAACTAAATATTTTCAAGCAAATATCATCACAAATTTGACAATTATAACTGCTTCTCGTACAGTTATATCATGTTCGAACAATGAGATGATTTCAGAGAAATTCTGCTGCCGAGTCGCGGCGCGGAATGTCATTGTCATCCTAGAGGCGAATTCTTAACTTTTATGTGTAAACTACTGTTTCAAAACAATTAGAATTTTGTTAGTTTTTACTTTAGAATTGTATTCTAAGTAAAATCCTCCATAGAAAGGGTTAGATGTCAACATAATATTTAATGCGGACGAAACTGTGTATCCTGTACACAACAGACTGAAGGTAAGGTCCGTAAAAGGGAAAACACAAGCTGATAAACTAACATCTGGAAAGAGAGGAAATAATGTTATTCTTTTGTTGTCAATAAATACAACCGGAGAACATTTTATTCCCTCGTGTGAGGATTGGCACTGATTTAAAAAGGACGCTTCTCCAGGAAGCACTTTTAATGGGCAGATTAGTGGATCACCAAAGAAGGATTCCTGAAATGGATGGAAGCTTTTGTTGTGGATTTTGGATGAGGAAGTACCCTAATATGACAATAACCCTGAAAGATTTAGCTGGAATGGTGAACTATGCTTTTTTCAGAATATGCAGAATGGCATAAGCACAATCTGGGTTCCAATGGGTTTAATCACTCAATCGAATGTGTTTTCTGACTTAGACTTCGGAGGGTCACTAATCAGCTCAAGCCTAGAACCAGAAGAGAGACCAAAATCTCAAATTCAGACCACGGCCAATCCTGACCAAAAGGAACTTCATCAGTCAGCTGGTGTTTCAAACTTGACTGACACGAGTAAGCTGAATTCAGATAACCCTATTGGGCAAAGGTCATTTCTCAACCAGCATACAAAAGCATGTTCATTCCACGCTTCCAACTTGCCTAAGTCTCCAAATCAAACTTGAAGCCAACGCCCAGAATAAGCAACTTTGATGTCACCAAGAACTCAAGAGATGTTGGCACTAATTTCATCACTATCAAGCACTTCAAGTGTAAACTACAAAGTACGAGACAATCGCAGTGAGAACAACCAACATCGTCACTCTACAAAAATCGCTTGTGGACAAACAAGTCCTCATCGAAAAGAAGAAAGGCGAAGCAGAGCAAAGAATGAAAATAAGGGAGATAATTCAAAAAAATAAGGAGAATGAAAATGAGCATCAAAGTAACGCTGATAAGCAGAGAAATAAACGTCCCCAAATGAGGAAACGGGCTTCTAATGCAACAAAACTAATCCCAAAAAACATCCTACTCAGCCTATACCTACTCAGCCATTTTCTTCTACAACTGTTTGCTATTCATTGTGCTTAATTTGTAGCTAATTATACAGGTTTAAATAAATATAGTTCAAAGTATTCAAAGACAATTTACTAGCATCAAAACAACCAAAACATTCATATGGGTCTGAAAAACCTCTAACTCGGTTATGGACAATGCAACTGTCTGAATGTACTAGATATTTTGTTACTTTAAATGCATGTTTAACAATGTTGTTATAAAAATGGTTTTCAATGATTCATAAAACAACATCTTATTAATTTGTTAGAAATTTCAACATTCTTTCACCAATATTGCCCTTAGTTACCTTTGTCAGCTTCAATATATCCTCTAAGCCAGATTTTTAATACTTTGTCTCAATCTCTTGAAACTTCCTGGAGTATCCAATATTTTTACAAATCCATATTGGATATGCTGACTATGAATGTTAACATTAGAAACAGGATTTGCATAACAACAACAATACAAAAATAATGATGATAATAATAATGCTAATAATAATAATAATAATAATAATAATAATAATAATAATAATAATAATAATAATAATAAATTTTATTTTCCATTGGACTCAGCGATGAGTTTTAGATTTAGATTCATTTAGTCAAAATCTGTAAAAACTGTACGTGACGTATGTGGGAGAAGATCATCTGCACATGTTTTCTTGAGTTTCAGAATCATTTTTACTATAAATAGTAGATAGATGAGTAAAAGTTGAAGATAAATAAGTAAATAAAAATAAATTTAACAATATACAAGATTAGCAACATTTGAAAGACTAGACATTTTCGTTCCCAAGTTACACAAAATTTGCAATGGTAAATGAACTACAGATTTGATTTTCCTGCATTGCTAACAAAATAGTAACTCAGCCTTACCTCTACTCCTACCAATACAAGCAAAAGGTGAGTTGAGAAAAACATGCACATAGTGAAGCTACATTTGCAAGTTTCAAGTAGAGAGTTTCAAGCATCCAGCATCACATTAAAAAATTGTGTTTTGGAATCCATTCTGGATGTTGATTTTAAAAGTGCCCTACATTTATAACACATTTATTAAAGGTAGAACTAACTTGCCTCACTTATATTTCACCTTGTTTACAGAGTTGAATGCTTTAATGTTTGTTTTCTTGTCTTCTACTTTTATTTACAATATCCCACATTATTTTGGATTTATTTGTTGTATTATTGAGTTTCTAATGGAGCAAGTTACTTTTAAAATTTGTTATTTCATTTGGTAAAGTTTTTTACAGTTTTGGTAATATATTTTAAATCATTCTAGTTTATGTGTGTAATATACTTTCATATTTTCTCTAAGTTTAATCACTTCCGTAAGGAGTTTGTTTTTATAATTCCCATTAATTTTATTGTGCTTTCACCTAGTTACTGGACTAATAGTATTATAGTTACCCTAATAGTATTATTTTTCCCTTGCTCTTACTGAGTTTCAGTAGTAAATAGACTGACAGTAGTAGTTTGAGAGAGAAATCATTAATATCATATCCTGATGGTTGATAAATTCCTAGTATTTTGATATTTTCCCTATCTGATAATAATTGAACACTCATAACTTAAAATAACATTTCTACATTATGCTTATTAATCCAGTTAATTTCTTCACATTTTACACTCTTTTTTGCATAATGACAACTCCTTCACTTTTATGTGCTACTCTGCAAAATTGAGATATTCAGTTCATAAACTTTTTTTCCTTTTTTCATTGTTCCATAGCCCATGTTTTGTGAAAATACAAATGAGAGGAATTTTATCATTGATAATTATTTTCAGCTGAACAAACTTATTATTTAAATACTGATCATTTTGATGTTTGACAGATGATGTTTAATCATTTTGATGTTTGATAATTGATTTACTTACTGAACTATTTGAACCACTACAGGATATTCCTAGTTTCCCAACTCATTAACACTAATGCCCTCATTGTTTACAAATATATACAAATTCTTACTTGTAATATATTTGACTAGCATATTTGTTAGACATGTTTTCCACTACCATTTAAGAGCTGACTGACCATGCCTGGTGTGAAGATTTCTGTCAAACTTTCCAATATCTATCAAGCTTACATTTGAGTACTTGGAGCACATCAGCTTCATTCTTTTTATTAGGTTTTCTAATGCACAATTCCTCAATTAAATCATATCATTGGGGTAGATTTACCATTACAAGATTTGATTTATATTTTCTACATTTTATGTCTTTGGTCTGCCTCATTTTTTATGTCTGTAATATTTTATTTGTTTCTTTTCATGCATTCCATGCTGAATCTGCTCCACTTTTTGCGATGCTAGCAATATATGTTTTGACATTTGTAGTATTTATTAGATGTTAATGTTAATACGAAATATTTCTTTGTTTGACAGATTGACTTAAGGACAGAATATGTTAAAGATAAGTAAATTTCATCAATTAACTTGAATAGAAAATTTAAAAATTACCCAAATATTTTGCGACATAAGTGGTAAAGTGACGTTGCCAGGACATAGAACAAACATTACAAGTACAGCATTTGTATTACACTTATTTTGATATGAAATTGAGAGATCAGGACAAGACCTTTGCTGCATAGCTGTGGTGTAGAACATGTGTTAGGTAGGCGTAGATGATGGAACTGGGGAATTGTAATGGCAATTATCCTTTGAGGTGGTGGGGAGGGAAGCAAAGCATCATTTAACATGTTGCTTCTTTTGCATGATGAAATTACAAGGTGATTAATGTTGAGAAACTTTATTTCAGATTTCAGAGGTAGAGGGGTTTTAAGGTTGCTGGGGTGTCAATACGCTGGGGCTGACTTTTGTTGGTGTCTGAAAAGAGATGAACTAGGAGCCATACATAAGGCACTTGAGTGATCATTCCTTTAAAATAAATTATCTTATGTAAAAAATCTTTCAAATATAATAAAGGAAAGGTTAAATAGCTACATTTATTTCATTCTTTCACACGTATTTCTCACAAGGTATGCATACAGGAAGGAAGAAAAAGGGCTATCAATGTTTCAACAATATTTTTGTTTTTATAAATATAATTTTCTATTAGCAAAGGTTTGCTGAAACTACTTGTGGTTAATTCACTTAAAAGTTACCTTCATATAATCTGCTGCTGTTTGCACGTTTGTTATCAACTTATGGACCCTCTTTAAACAGAAAATGTCTAACGATAAAAACAGTATCTACAGTAATCATAGGATCCATAGCACAAAATTGGATGTGATTGTGAAAAATTAGTATTGTTTTCGAGTTCAGCATGGTCAATTCCCGTAAAAACCATTGAAAAACTCTAAACATTATAAACTTTTTTTAGAACAGAGGTCAGTATATTCTGTTCCACTTTTCTTAGTGCATCAGAAGAAATGAAGGACTTTAAATATCCCCATAAAAAAAAAAATTCTTTGGATTCAAATTTGGAATCTCAAAGGTCATGTAATGAATCCCTTGCCAAGAATCTGTGTTTACAAAATCAGATTATCCACATACTCCCAAAATACTTCATTTATTGGATGATGTCCAGAGTAAAATCATCTAACAATGATGCATCTCAGTTTTGAGAAATTCTACATGTGTTATTCAAATGCAGAAGTACGAAATAGGGGCCATCAAGATGACCATGAGTGATACAAGCTCAAACTTTATGAATGAATCTCTCTCAATGTTTATGTTGTTGTACTTCATTAGGGTTGTGAGAGTCCAGATGTAATTTTTATGGTGATTAAGAAAAAAAGCACGGTTTCAGAAATGGTTTCTCATGCGAAAGTCAGCTAGTCTCACTTCTACAGGACCTAGCCGACGTAGTTTGATGAAGGGAAAAGGGTGACGCGATAGTAATAGATTTTTTCCAAGCTTTTTGATGTTGTTCCACAACATCGTCTTATAAAGAAATTAATAGATTCGGGTATAGACACGTAGAGTGTAGCGTGGATAAACGACTACTCCGAAACAGGAAACAGAAAGAAAAAAAAAAAAAATTCGATCGTAGTTATTATTCAACTCGAGAAGCTCAACGTCAGGAATTCACAAGGAAGTGTAAATCGGACCACTCATCGTTTTCTGGCCCTTTGTGAATGAATTACCGACTAATTTAACTTTCAAATGTACGACCTCTTTGCAGATGACTGCGTAATCTATCGGATTATAACTCGGGAGAAAGACGAGGATATTTGCAGGCGAGACTTAAACAAATTACATATCTGGGCAGAAACACAACGGCAATGAAATAAACCAGTTCAAAGAGCAAGTCCATCCACGTTTGGTGAAAGGGTCGAAGTTAACAAGGAATTTGTGTACAAACTGAACAATTAATGTTAATACCTCGAGTCAGGTCTTCGCAAAGTACTTAGCGAATACAGCTAGACAGTAAATTGAGCTGGGAAAATCAAGTCAACTTTCGTTGTAGGGAAAGCCTGGAAATCTCTTACATTTTGTTATGCGATACTGAAAAAGAGTACAGTGAGAGCCAAAGAACTAGCATATATGTCATTAGTTGCGAACTATATTAGAATATGGGCCGCGGGGTATGTGTGGGACCCATACCAGGAATTTTGCAACAAAGAAATCTAGAAAAAGTCCAGCCTAGAGCATCAAATTTACTTACAGGGGTAGCAAGAATAAAGGGTATGGGAGTCACTCGAAAGGCGAGAAGATTAAAGTCACGTCTTCTATGCAATATGTATAAAGCGCTACAACAGGCCTTCGAGCGTGGAAAGAAATTCAAAGTCGGATTGGCGAAACCTACTATTTCGGCAAGAGGCGGATCACAAGCACAAAATTCAGACACAAAATTCAGAAAACAGACGTTGGTAAATTATTCATTCGCGAATCGCAGTACAATTAGGGACTGGAACAGTTTTGCGCTGTGACATCTTCGTATCCCTTTCCTCAAAGCCTGAGCAAATTCAAAATAACATTAGTTTCTTGAATGTGGCTATGTTATAAATATATTTAATAAAATTCAGTGCAATTACCTATGTCTCTTTTGTAATTAAGTTATTCTTATTGTGTTATTATATTAATGTTATTATATTATTATGTATTATTATCATTATTAATTATTATTATTATTATTATTAATTATTCAATTATTATTGTCATTATTATCATTATATTATTATTAATTATTATTATTATTATATTTATTATTATTATTATTATTATTATTATTGATATTATCTATTATTATATGTGCGACTGCAGTGGCGTGAAGTGCAAGTGACGTGCAACTGAGAGAACGAGTGGAGTAAGAAGCCATCTACAGCTCAACTGTATCGCAGTGCGCGGAAGATGCGCGTGGAAGTGAAGTTTGACAATGCAAGTGAAGTTTTATGAAAGATTGCCACGGTGAACTGTTCATGAAGATTTGTAACGTTGTAGAGTTGTGATAGTTTGTTAAGTTATGTAATGTGTAAGTTTAAGTGTATTCTGCCACCAAGTTCTCACACTTAATTGCAGAATTATTAATAAATCTAATCTAATCTAATTTCCGATTGTCTTTAAATTATGTATTAAATAAAAAAATCTATCAGATGGGATTGATCTACATTATGAAGAACTCAAGTTAACAGCTTTTTCCCTACCTCACGTGTGCTTGCACCTTCCAAAGCCCAATTCACCAGTCTCTTGTTAGTCAAATAGTGAAAATTTTCTGATACAAGTAAGTAATTAATACATTTCCATTTGTAAGGCCATAAGTGTGTGAATATCTGACATTTTGCTTACTGGCTCATTTATCTCAGAAGAGAAAAATTAATGACAGATAATCAAATAAAACACTAAGTATATTAAACCTATCACTAGGTACCAAACCATCAACACTAGGTGCCTAAATCAATTTCTATCTGACAAAGAATGTGAGAGTAAGCTTCACCCCCTAGTATGAATCCATAATCCATAATGGAGAGCTGTAATAGGACTCAAAAAGGGCCTATGTTCTTATGAAGATTTTTGTAATTTTGGTGGTGAAAGTGTGTCTCTGAAATGTTTGATATATTTTTATATACATCCTCTATTAGGGAACTGGGAATGCACATTAAGATATTAGTAATATACAATCCTTACATTTCTCAAATAATCTACTAGCTAGTTATTATAACTTACACGTCTAAGCCATAATTATATAGAAAGAAATACATACAAATCCCAGTAAAATTACTTTATGGGAAATAAGTGAACCCTTACTCGCAAAGTTTGTATTTAAGATAGTCTTAACATTAAAGGTTAAAGGTTTGGATTTGGAAGTTTGGATTTTGTGGAATAATCTAATTGTCTAAAACATTTTTAAAGTCTTATTCAAAAAGGGAAAGGAGTGCTGCTTCCTTTAAATCCTTCAGAAATTAAGCACCAGATATGAACTTATTTGTCTTCTCAGATTAGTGTATCATTGAAGGAAGTAGATAACTACCCCAAAAGTCTCAACAGGTGAGGAAAGTAGCTCAATAGGTGGAAAGATAAACATAGGGGGGCTTGTAGTAATCTTGGAAGTTTTAGAGCCATCACTGTCTGGTTGCATTAAATTAAAGAATTTTCATTATCACATTTTAATGTTTCTAAGAGTATTTAAAAAATTTCATTACTGTTGATGCTATCTGAAATCCTGCCTAATTACTTTAAAAATGCAACAAGATAATTTATCATAACTAGAATTCATACCGTTCAGCATAGTACACCTTTGGTGCACCAGATCAAAGTTTTTATTAATCTTGTTAATTCTTTCTAGGTTATACATCCCAGACAAGTGAAAACAAATCCCCATCTATGGTGTTCCAGAGAGTAGGGTGAGAAAAGGATTCTGATAAAAAGGTAAATGGATATGGAGGACTTTTATCATAATATCATTTCAATGGACGAGAAAGGAAGTTTTACTAATAAATGTGAAATATATTCACAACATCCTTGTTATCACGAGCATATTGAATTTGGAATAGAAAATTCAGTAATTTGAGTTTTCATACAACTCAAGATAGACAATTTTTAATGACATATAAGAGAATCAAACCAAAATCTTTTAAGTGATCTACTGCTCATTAGGAAATTACCCGTCCTGCATCAAATATATGTAAAATGAAAAAAGTAGAAGTTTACAGATTATGACAAGTACCGATTATTTGCAACATACATTACAATCCTTCATAACTCAAAAATGATGCATCCTAGGAGCTTTAAATGATGTTATCATGTCCCTGAAGTTTTGTGAGAGCAGATGAGGTTTTATGAGAATAGGGAGTTATGAGTTTTGTTTTCTAAATAATATTCTTCTAAAGAAGACCTTCTATTAAATATATGGAGATTTAGCTCTTCTCTACTCTGTTGCATGTGTAATCAGATTTGAGAAGTATCTTGATAACTATGTAAACTTAAAATTGAAGGAAAGGAAATAATTAACAATAAAATCAAAGCTATTTGATTTTTTTGTGAAATTTAATCTCAATGCCAGGAGTACTGGAACACACAGTTCAAAGTGAAAATCCAGTATGAAGTTACTTTTGTACGTCATATAAAACAGAAGTAATTTTTACATCTAAAAAACAATTTACAAAATATTAATTCTTTCAAGGGACTGGCTAGTATTATTTCATTCAAAAGAATTTGTTATAATCTAATTCCAATTTAAATGTTTTAAATTTCATAAAAGAAATTTAGTTTTATTGATTGAGAGCTATTTCCCTACATAACAACTTAAGAAGAGTTTCTTTTTATATTTTGAACTTGAAGTTTAAGACAATGCTCAGTAAATTACGCAATTGTCTAGTACATCTACGAGTAAAAACCTTTTCTCATTCTGCCCGTCACTGCAAGTTTTACTTACTTCTGCTTACTCTCAGCAGTTAACAATGTCCCTGCATGCTACACAATATGAAAGGAATATTGGATGGATGGTACAAACAAATAAGATAACAACAAAATGATAGAACAAACAGAAATATATTCTGCAATATGGTTAAGAAATGAATGGTTGACATAATATCATATCATTTCAGTAATTTGGAAATTGTCTAATAGTATACTTGAATATATACTATTAGAATCTTCTCACACCCACATTTTAACAACAAACTTTGACCTCACACAAGCATATTAGCTTAGTCCAAAAACTGTATTTTCATTGTGTAATCTCCTTGAGTCTATATTATTGGCATCTGAGTAAAACACAACTTGACATGAGGCGTACACCCCTAGCTGTGTTGTCACACACTGCATCTGTGTGGTTAAACAACTGGTGTGTATGGACACATTGCCAAGAACTTACTCATTTTGGCACAACATGAAGTGGAAAGTTTGCAGATATGAGATTTATTGTGACATATTCTTGGCACTGTCCATAGTAGATATTCAACATCCAGGTCAAATAATTAATGCTAAAACACATTAGTTAACAACTATAAATTATATTGTGCAATGAACTAAAGCTTTTGAATATGAAATTTAACAAATATAGTGCTCTGCATAAATATTTGTAAATGATTAATTATGGAATGAGAAAAATATTACTTTTGTACCGAGATAAACTATACCTACTTCATTCTTAGAATTCCCTCAAAAAATTCGTATGTTTAAATTTGATATACAATAAAAAAATGCATTATTCACAAAAATGTAATATAAATCAAATATTTCATTTTCATATCTTATAAAGCAGTTTCAGGATAACATTTGAAATGTCTCAATCATTTTCTACTAATAAAAATATTTCCATAAAAGTGGTAGTAATTTATATGTACTTGTCATAGTAAAATATGCACATAGTATAAATTTACAATATGCCTGTAATCAGAAGTTTTGGAAATCAGTAATTTGTGCATTATAAAGTAAATGATCAATTCCATTCATAATTGCACATAATGTACATTAGTACATCAAGGGAAATTTGTGACAAGACCATTGTGGTTCAGCATGCTTGGACCAAAGTGTGGAAAATTTCCTTCCATTTTGTACTTGTATTAAAAAAAGGAATGTTCACTTATAATATTCATAAATAAACTACATAAATACGTAGTTCTTGAAGGAAGGCAATAATTCAAACAATGAAATTTCAAACACTTTTCTCTTGTCCCAAGAATCATTTTCAAACTTTTGCTGATTCTGATACCTGCAATAATCTTACAAATCTGTGATTTGTCCTCCACGTAGAGAAATATTGTTTCAAAGTGCTGAGCAACATTGCAGGAACATAATTCTCTACACCCGGCAAACTTATATAGTTCAACAATCTCCTTGCTTTCATTGTTTCATGTTGACTTCACCACAAACACTTCTAAGAATGGCACAGATTTAATTAAAAACTGACATTATAAAATTTTAAAATTATTTCAAATTCATTAATAAATCGTACTTTAAATAACAGTTCTCTTGTTGCTTCATGGAACACTAATTTTCACTTACTACTGTTTATTTCACTAGTGCCAAGAATGGGCCACCATTTTATTGAGCAAAAGGACACTCTTAGATTATTAGACCAGGGGACAGCATAAAAACATTCAACAAAACAGTTCAAACACTGAAATACTATGTGGATAACTTTGAATAGGCCTTCTCTGGGAGCACATCTAACTGAAGTCAGTCGATGTAGGAAATGTCTTGTAGGCCTACAATATGTAAAATAGTCATTGAAAATATATGCGTGACAGATTTGTTGGTGGTCAAATTGTAAAATAATAGAGGGTTACATTTTTGGAAGATACAGTAACATTATGCGGAAATGTAAAAAAAACAACAAATCCAGCACGAATTTCGTATTGGAAAAATTAGAGAACCACTTCGTAGACAAGTTTCCAAAAAGTGTGGTTCATTCATGCAGTTTTGTGCATGAACTGGACTTAAATAGGGAGATTAAAATTGTCCACAGATGTCAACATTCAGATGATACATTGACATAGAAGTACTGTAGTGACAAAACAACTTTCAATCTCATTATCAGACACCAGTTAATAAAGTGTTTCCTTAAATCTGATGGAAGATTTGAATAATGATGCATTAATGATTTATTATCACAATGTTTGTATTGAAACAGTCACAAGTTTGTCAACTTTTGATAAATATTCATTGCATTGACATGAACACAACAACTGGTGTAAAGAATTTATTTTCTTATTGTGATTTTCATGTGAAACGTAGAATGTGAAGTTATTACCATCTCTCTCTTTACCCAAAGGGAAAATTCACTTCATCTGAATGTTCGACTAAAATAGAATACTGACAAAAATAGGCCTTTGCGCTTGTTTTTCCGATCGGAGAAATATGAGGCAACGACATAGTGGATTTGTCCAAATTACCATGGGGAACAACAACTTCATTTCTTCACACGTAGAACACGAATCTGTCCCCAGAACGTTTCAACGCGTTCCCGCGCGACGACCACACCACACTCTACGACACCCAGCGGCTAAAAGGAACACCACCATCGCCAAGTAGTTCCACGCGCGTCCGTCAGATGACAGGAGCAGCATCTCCTAGTGCCCAACAGAAACACCGCCACCGCCAAGTAGTTCCCTACGCGTGCGTCGGATGGAAGCGGCAGCATGCGTCACACGGATATCTCCTGGATCTGCACACGCTTCTTCATGGTGCCAGGCGTCTGTGGACAGCCCTGTTGCCGCAGGATGCCGCCGCTGGCGCCGGCTTGGTTGCACAGCGTGGGCGGTTGGTGCTTGGGCGGTGGCGGCGGGTCGGGGATGGAGGGTGACGTCAGGCGGGTCGGGGGCGGCGAACCGCGGGGCGACGGGCCGGGGTTCACGAACTGCTGTTGCTGTTGTTGCTGCTGCTGTTGATGCTGCTCCTGTTGCGCCTGCAACACACATTGGGGATAGCACACACGTAGCTGAAAAATTAAATTTATTCACTTTGTTTATGTAGAGGAAGGGGAGGGGGTACGTAATAGCCTTGTCAATTCGGAAATGCATACTGACGAATTGCCTCTCTTTTGAGGACCAAAAGACTCATGTTAAGAATCCTATCATTATATTGTCTCTTCGTTTACTAATGAATAGTTTTTGTCAAAAAACGTGGATGGAAACATATTTTTGCCCAATATATCTGTAATTTTAACACGCGATGTAGAAGTCTGAGATCAGTTTCCTAATCATAGATTTTAGAACCCAAGTGTTCTAATAATGCATCATCAGTCTGTCATAGTTTGTAGGATGAATATTCATATCTATACGAAAATTACAGTCGATTGAAATTTTTTCAAAGTAGATAAAACTTAGTAGAATATACGAATTACAAAATCTTATTACAATACTCTATTGGTTATTTAACACGGTATAAGAGCATTGTTGTATCTAATCATCCAGTCTCGTATTGTGTTAGAGATATGATATTATTTCGTAACGCAGGCTTCGAAATAAACTAAACAAGGTGACCACAAACTTCATCCTATTCAATTCATTAACATTTCTAGACATTGATTGTTTTTTCGGGTATAATTTCCTTTATAACTATATGATTTGATTCAACAAGTTTGTAGTATTCGCATTTTGAGTTCTGATTCTCATTTTTTTTATAATTCCAAAAATGACATTAAAAAGTGAGGGTTGAAGAGAACAATTTAAGAAACATTGAGATATTTAAATGAGGTAAACATATATTTATGGTCATGTAACAAGCTTGAGTCCACCAACTGGGATATGAAAAATACACTCCAAAGAACCGAAACGAACATGACTTTTTTTAATATTACAAATTTTAAATATTTGCTCTAACAAGTGAAAAAACTCCGTGACTCCTGATTTCCTGATTGATGGTTACCCATATAAAAACATGAAAGTAAAAAAAAATGCAATTTGCTTACTTTGAAATATTATTTTTAAAATATAGATTCAGCTAGAGCCATTCTAATACAGCGAGGGAAAATGCAGTTTTACTGATTCAATTTCTCAGACTCAATCTGTTTTAAAACCTAATGAAAATGATAAACAGAAATATTTCACTTTCGTTTTTTCATTATCCTTCAAGTTACTAAACAATTTGGATTACTAATGACCTTAACGCAAACAGTTTTATTCAGTAAAATAAATGGAAAAATTATATCGACTTTGAGGTTAAGTTTGCGTGAAAGGTGTACCTTTAAAGGTCTGTGTGTGCACTTTTATTTTATATAGATGTTACGGATAAAGATCATCACACAAATAATGTTAGGAGAATGCAGTAAAATCGTACATCAGCCAGACGCTAGATAAAGGAATAAAGAAGTATCTATGAGAACGAACAGATCGTTTCGGATTTCATTCGGATAGTGTTGAAATCTGCCACATGAGCGCTTGTAGCAAAGTCATATATAGTGAAGCGTCTTTTGTGTTCGTAAGAAGTGGCAAAAAAGCGAAGAAAATTATGTTTTGCTTAGTCTCGAGATTGTTTTGAGTAAGTTGCCAAGGCTGAAGGCAATAGCTCCGTCGCTAATTTGGAAATCCGTAGCAAAGGGTCAACTGCTTCCCTTTATAAAGTCAAGAAGCTTCTTTGTTACGCTATCATTATTTTGCCTCTTTATTTATGGAACTATAGTTTTTGTCAAAAATGGGAATATATTTGTGTAGAATAAATGTATCTGTAATTTTCACACAAGGCTTAGGAATCAAACTCAGAAGTGTCAGTATTAACAGATTACTACAAACATTTCGTAATTAATACAAGAACATTGTTTTACAACATATTGCTGGATGGGATTAAACAGTTAATAACTATACACATGATTGAATGCTAAGTAAAACCTTTTCTGCTTCATAGCTATTTTTATACAATTAGAAACTACACTAAGCATCTAAATCAAACATTTTAATAGTGATATAAATGAATTAGTTTCTATTTTTTATGTCATAAATAGAAAATTATACATAAGCCTGTACCAAGTATTATACTTCAGTTTCTGGGTCAATATAAAGATCTACATTATCGACCAGATTACTTTTATTCAGTGAGAAAATGTTGATATTGCCAATTGATTTACTATTAGACAGTAAATGTAACCTCACTATCTGCGCACATTTTCTTGAGCTCTTTGAGATGTTATTGTGAATATAGATAAATTATTTCAGTATAAGAATGTACATACAAAGAGTGGAAATGTAGTAAATGCACGAACAGTACCATTAAATAATTTGTTCTCGCCGCTTACCTTCTCGTGAGGCAGATTAAGGGTAAAGAGTCGAAACATGTAGCTCAGTTACCGTGTTATTACACGCAAGTGAATATATCTAGTTTTCTCAAAACAGTTCGTTTCTGTCGTTATTCACAGCTCTACTTAATGAAGTAGAAGAGGGAGGGTTGGAATTCCAGAGCTATAGAAAACGTCCACAGATTGCAGTGACCTCCATGTATCTCACAGTTCTTTATGTATAGAATGTCACATGTAGAACGTCACTATCATGTTATACTACTTAACACAATATTGTTCAGGTGTCTCAGAATAAATGTTACAAACTTCGGCGGCGTGATGGAGGTTCAAGATAATCACTTTTTAATGAACATGTGATGGGAAATTGTACGAAACGAACGCAGTATGTGATATTTGTCCCTGATTACTAGGCAGAATGCTTAGCTGTTTGGCGGGTTTACGAAATGTTTTTGGCGACGTCAGAACGTGACCTGCCGAACACCAGCGCACGATGGGTTGTCTACCAATCAGGGGCAAATGTAACATGCGAAACTTCGTTACATAAGATTTCACCACGTGTTCATTGGTAAAAGGTGATGATATTTGTCCCCGATACATGCCGTAGAAGTTTGTGACATTCATTCTCAGACACGAGTAATACTTATTATAGTAACTGGATTTGTTCATAAGCTTTGACCAGCCAGTTCCCAGTGGCGCCTGGAGGGGCTGCGATATCAATGCATGATTTTGCTTTTTTGCATCGAAATAAAACCAAGCATCGATTATATGAGAAAACCAAAAAATCGACATTGGCTTCCGTAATCTACATTCGTACATTGTATAGGAGTCAAACGAACTAAAATCTGCACAATCCTACCAATGGTCGTGAATTTATTTAAACTGTTAAGTGTGACGGTTGATCTCTGAACTTAAAGTAAAAAAAAATCTCCCATCGTTTCTACAGAAAAATGTCTAAAATTGAAACAAATACTTTTTTATGTTATTGAAATTTACCAAGATATTTGGATGACTCTATTGAATGACCTGTAGGACAAAAATGGTGATACCTTTGGACAGGGTTGGATAAGGACGCAACTATTAAGACCAAATAAGTGTTGTATTCGAATACTGACAAGATTGATCGCGGTCGTACACTGATATTCGTTTCACTTCAATTAAAATATCAATCAACGTTGCCTAGTTGAGTGCCTGTCAACATTTCTAAAGGATTTCTTTAAATGATACAATTAAAACTATTGGTAAAGATGTTATATACATAACTTACGTTATATTTTTATGTGTCTATTAAACGAATTAAATTGGAGAACAGAAATATGCTTATAGAAAAGAGAAAAATATTTCTGAAAATGTAATACAAGATAAGGGACGACATATTGTATTGAGATATACATTCTGAACCTCAACTTTCGCCACAAACTTCGAAAGGATATCTGAGTAAAAATGAAGCAAATATGGCCCAGGGCAGTTACCACTAAATGCTTGATTTTCCAGAAAGGACTTGATGATATAAGAACTCGTAATCTTAAGAGTTGTTTTGAGATTTGAAGATTTGACATGTAAGTTTGCTGATTGGAAGGCTTAGGGTTGTATAACTAGACAGCCTGCTTACCTAGGGTTTTCGGATTCAAATATTCCGGAGGTTCTGGTTTAAAAATTCAAGGATTTGAAGACTCGGGTAAGAGAGCGCGTGGATATTTAGAGTTTCTGAGTCCCTGCAGTGTAGCATGTTACATCCGAGGACTCCTCCCCCCACTGGAACATAATATCCGGCGCGAACCTACATGTCAGCTCTTAGGTTTTCCATCACCAGGAATGGCGATCGGCAGTCCAGCATCCCAGCTCTAACACTAAGCACCTGACTAGCTTCCCAACACGAGATAGTGTACTGTATAGAAGTGAATGTGAGTACATGAGATAGGAAATAAGGAAAAAGGAAGAGTAAGAAAAGACCATGTGTGGCCTACGACCTGTTTATTAAAATCCTACTTCAGCATTCGCCTGGTGTTGGTCGAAGAAACAACGGGCAACTACCGATCCGAGCAGCCGGCCGGTAGAATTCTCTTCCAGACAGCGGCTGAATTCGAGTCAGCTATTTAGCTAGTAAACCTCCAGTTTTAGGAGCTCCCCGTCCGCGAGAGTGTGCTATCCCAGCCTGTGCAGAGCGAGCGAGGAAGGCCCAGCAAAACCATGCGTGCGTTCGCCGGACCTGCAGGCGCCACCCGCAGGCGTCCCGCCCAGCCAGCGCCCCGAGCGTTACCTGCTGCTGAGCCTGCAGCAGCTGGCGCTTGAGGGCGGCCGTGGGCGAGGCCTTGAACTCCTGGATGGGCAGCTCCACCGTGCCGCCCCCGCGGTGCAGGTGCTGCTGCGACGCCGACAGCGGTAGGTGGTCCACGAGCAGCGCGTGCTTCGCCTCGAAGTGGTGGCCGTCGCCCGACGACGAGCTGCAGCTGCCCGCCTCGGCCAGCTCGTCCTTCTTCTTGCTGCCGAAGCCGCTGCCGCCCGCGGCGCCGCCCGCGCCGCCGCCCGCGCCCCCGCCGCCTCCGCGGTCGCGCTGGTGGTAGATGCCCGCGAAGATGAGGATGTTGAGCAGCAGCAGGAAGCAGCCCACGGCGATCGTCACCGTCAGCGCCGTCGTGTAGCTCTGGTAGTGGCTCGACGCCAGCTTCCGCAGCAGGTTGTTGTCTGAGCACGAGCGGAAACACGCCGTCAACAAACGCTACTCACAAAGTAACGAGAAGTTTTAAGAAAACCACCACATGGCGGGTCATCTCCCTAAGTTTAAACATAATAAATACAGATCTAATAACAATAAATCCACAAAGTGGAGCCTAATGTCTGCAGTATTGGCGTTTTTACAATGGTTTTATACTGCTAGATATAGAGGCGAATTTAACCATACACTACATTATTAAACATTAAAAAAGAACGGAAATGGTGCCTAGTGTACACCATGTTGAATTTTTAGATACTTCATGTAGCCTATAACATTGGCGTGACTAGACACTATTGTAAGCATGCGTCCCATGAATAATTAGGGTATCAGTCAGGCGGGAGTTGGTAACGAAGGGACCCTGATACATCATAATGAAAACCATAACTCTCCCGGTTGCTTCGGGTAAAAATAAATCGAAGACAGCAAGATCTGCTAACCACCCTGCGTACTGGCCACTACAACCGCAGCCAGAAAAAAAAATGTTCAAAAAATCAGACCCTGACCAGTGACAAAGTTTCTGATCCTCTTTTTCTACGTCTTTCGTGGTATGTATGACAATAAATAAAGATATTGTCACGGTTATAATATTTAATTCAACTTTGATCATTTCGATCGCTTAGCGCATAATACCTCAGAAGCTTGCAGGGCTTCTGGCCGAAACAAAGTTTTGCAGAACTGACTGCAGAAAGAATGTTCTGCGAACTTTTGCTTCGCCCAGAACTGGCAGCTCTGAAGGTGATTCGTAAGCGATCGAAATGATCATAAGTTGAATGTAAAATATTGATACCCCTTGAAAAAAAAAAGCACTAAATTCTTTTTTTTTAAAAAATTTTAATTTTTATCATAATAAAAAGGTATGTACTTCACCAACAATCCATTAATTACAGTTCTTTCATGATCTTTAGCGTAACTCGCAAAGCGTCTCTGGAATCACCACCTCTTGTTTTGGCAATTTGTCAATGCAGGAAATACCTTTGTCATCTTTTCACATTTAGTGACCCACGGCCGCGTGCCCTCAGATTTCGAAGTGAGAGAATGTGACTAATTGTAATTGGAAGAAAAAGAAAGCACGTATTCTGTCCTGTTAGTCTTCAACGTACTGCAGCCACAGCACTGAAAAGAAAACTCGTAAACGCCTGTGTCTTGGAAAGTGGTCCTCACTTTCAGCATTTACTCGACGGTCAGTTTTGTGTCATTTTAAGGATATTATATTTTACTCCTTTATTAATTATTTTCAATAATTATTAATTTACTACTGATTTATGATTTATTGGTATTTTTAATAACTTTATTAAGGCTTTTTTATTTACTTATTAATCAGATTCACTAATAATAATAATACATTATTGTTATAAATAATGAAGACCTTGGTGGTAATGTTTCCTGAGATATTTTTCTCATTTCTGTCTGAACCGACTTTTATTCAATAATAAGTATTGTTACGCTGGTGGTAATAAATTGATAGACATAACATCCCTCCAAATTATCCTCTACTCTCTTAGTATTACAGTTTTGTTTCTTAATCATCAGGACAGAATCGCTTAAAGAGACGTTTTGCTTCTTGCTTATGTCTGTGTTCACCCCTTCCCTCCACACCCAAGCTGTGCAGCGCGAAAAGCTTTCAGCCTGTTTCGCGTTCCGTCCCGCCTAAGCTCTTCAATGAGAAAACACAGAAACAGGAAAGTTGTGGCCGCTTATGACCTGACGGTCGCCTCTGCTGTCGCGACGTGCGATACATGGCTGTCTTTAAAGGTGACAGAAACACACAGCTGCCAAATTGCCAAAACAAGAACACGTGCTGTCAAACAGAGGTTGCGAGTTAAGCTAAAGACCCTGTATTATTGTTCAATATAAAGAAACTCTTAATATTAGGCTATAATAAATTTCTCGTGTTATTTACCGACAAATAAAAATAGGATCTGAAAATTAGGATTGACCTGTATAACTCAATCTCTGGTGCCCTTTCCATGTAAAGCACACGATATCAGAGTTTCTTTAATTTGCCTGCTCCTCTTCACTGATACTTATTAATTGTTGAATAACAGGGTTGTTACCATCTGAATCCGGATTTTAGAAAGATGGAAGTTTTTGATTGCACGTCACGTTTGTCAATTGTTCATATATTTTCTGAAGGCCGGTAAAATTCAGTCCTTTGACAATGTCTGTCTTAAACAGAGTTCAAATTCGCTCTCGCTAGAACAATGTGTCCATATGCCTGAGACCATTGTCGTGCCTGTCCCTGGTGGCGAACGTGGAAGACAAAATCAGTTATAAGCATTAGAAGTCTGCAGTGAATCAAGTTAGAAAATTCCTAATAATACTTCATTTCAATGAATGATCTTGGCTATTCGGGTGCCTCCGAGTGGAAGCCCTAGGGCGCCATCGTTTCGACCATCTTGTTATGGTCTTTCTCAGACCAGCTAAAGTTAGCTCAGACCAAAACGTTAAAGGAATTACATATTTATGATATAGCGAGGAACCTGGTGGTGCTTTTCGCTACCTTAAGTGATTCACGCTGCTTTATACTCATGTATTACTAGTCAACATTACATATTATCGCGAGCTTAGAATAAAAATCTGCCATTTTGAGGAAAAATTGCGATATGGTATGTTTGTTCACACTATTGTCAGATCTACAACAGATTGAAATAATTTTTAACTCACTCATGTAAAAAATCTTCAATGAACCAAATATCATAACGTTTTACATAGCATTATTAGATATCTGCAAACTTTCAATTTGCTCTCCCTTAAAAATTTCTGAAAGTTAAATACAGCCATGTCGTTTTGAGGCCGCGATATACCCTATTAAGAGCCTCTTCATAATGACCCCCTTAGCGGCTCTTCTGATTGGCGCCAACAGAACGCTGTTCTAAACGATAGCCTTCACACCAGGCCACTCGGAACAGACACTAAGCTTAGCTATTTACATATTGGCTGCCTTTCGGCCGCTAGCGCTCAAAATGGTATGCCTCACGAATCCTTCCTTTCTCACGATTAGTGGCGCTGGTCGGTGGCTGTGTGTGAAGGGGCCTGACACTTCCCGGTGGCGCAGCTGAGTGGCTCCGTATGAAGGCGGCCTAACTAAGCTTTGAGTCCAGTGTGAGTAGGAGCGTCAAAGTGCGCCCACTTACTGTGCGCGTCCTTGCCCGCGGCTGGCCGCGCGTTGGCGTTGGGCGACCCGCCTCCGCCCCCACCGCCG
>BOPP01000053.1:4897656-4949183 GCA_017312745.1 Gryllus bimaculatus | reverse complement strand
TGGTGGGCGTGGACGGGGAGGCCGTGGTGGCGCTGGCCCCGGGGTAGAAGCCCGCCGACGACGCAGGAGGCCGAGACAGCGACTGCTGCCGCACCAGACCTACCAACAAACAACAACAATCAATAAACAACACAATGGATGAGTTTAGCTCAGATCCAAAATTGCCACTGGCTTTGCAAAGATTTCACCGGAAGGTCCTAGGGCTCGACGGAGGCGGACTTTCGACACTAGCTTTATAGGAAGGTAAAATTCAACCGCTGTCAGAAGGGGAATTATAGCGGCCGGCTGCTCAGATCGGTTCTTTTCCGGGGGTCTCCGATCAATACAAAATGAATACCGGAGAAGCACCCTAACAAACGGGACATTGACAGTGCGCGATCTTTACTTCCCCTTCCTTGTCCTATCCTCAGTCCCTTACTTACACACACATGCACTACACTTGCACACATTTTAGGAGGCAGGCCGTAGCTTAGAGGTTGCCACGAGTGGGATTATGAAAACACAAATTCTTAATGTTTTGTAGTCAGCTGTTCCTGGTATCGAATCTGGGAGAGATTTTACGTTGTGAAAATTCATTTCTAGTATGATTATGAACTGTTTTTGCATTGTTTTAAAGTTTTAGCAACAATTGTTTCTAAAAATAAATACCGCCTGATTCAATTGTTACCGTACAATGTCTGAATAATTTCATTACATTCATCTTCACATTCTCAGAAGAATCGAAACAAACACATTAAGAATGTTATACACAGAACAGTGATTCGTCAGTAACCAGTGGTGACTCCTGAAAGATCGGGTAGGGAATGCGTTAAAAAGAAGCAACTATTTTGTCAATAAAACAATGTTTGCCTTCACTACCTACTGAGACCTGGTGCTCAGACGCCATTGTATAGTCGTTACTTATTGGTATCCAAAATTAACAAAAAAGTTGCAAATAACAGAAAATATATTATATTAAATGACCATATACCAGGAATTCAAACTTCTACAGTATTTGGGCGCAGCAAAAGATAAAAATAATACTTCAGAGACAGTAGACTCTAAGGTGTCTCACTCTAGCCCGCTCATTTTTTTCCCAATCAAACTTCAAAGAGTTATTAGGCTGTATCACTTTAGCTCCACCAATGTATTCTATTAGCTCCATCAAATGGGACTAATTTGACACACACTTTCGATTTTTTTGAGGAGTTGTGGTAGGTCTTAAGTAATTTTTTACTTCTTATACATCTTTAGCACCAAAAGTATATTCAGTTTTTTCATGTATTTGCTGCAAACGGTGATATGAAACGATAATATAGAAAGCTGCATTGATTTTCTGAATCATAAAATCCCCAACTGATTCCAACTTCGAACTTAACAACATTGTCTAGAAGCTTGAAAAAAGGTTATACCAGATTATTAAGATGTGTAACTTCTATATAAGCAACTCCTGCTGGTGAAAAAAATTTGAACTGCTTAGGCCAAGTCGATATGCTACCACGTCTGGAGACCAATGCATGAAATTATTGCAGTAGATGGATACCAGTTGTGTTTGAGGAATCAAACAGTAACGTGATTTGTAAGCTCATATCTTCTATAGGCAACCTTCTCAAAGTTCATTAACCTTGTGGCAGAATAGAACATAAGGAACGGATGTGACACTCTTTTGCGAAGCCTCATTGTTACAGAACCAGGTTCTGTACCAATGCAGTACAGAACCAGTACCATACCAGTATAGAACCAGGTTCTGTACCCGAAACAGTGGTCTGAAGTGCCCAAAGGAAGGATAATATATTTTTACATAGAAAGATGAGAAACACATACTAAGATTAGAAAGATTAGAAATCATAAAACCAACCGAACAACGATGGGACGCATCACATCCATTAACGGTACGCCACTGTCAGTAACAAAACACTTTATAAGGGCTTAAAGACCCAACTATTACGGATGTCGAAAAAAAATTCGAAAAATTTTGGCGCGCGGCGATGGTGTAACGGTTAGCGTATCGGACTGTTATACCGAAATTTTCCTTGCTTGTTGGTGAGAGGAGCGTAGAGAAATTTGTGTGGTCAGATGGAAGAGCAGGCCTCATACCTGAGTCTCGCCACACGTAAAATAAGTTATTAATTGAATTCAATTTAAAAAAATCCATTTGAAGAAACTAAGTGAATATAAAAACATGTATCAATTAATCTACTGGCCAATAGTGAGCATATATGTAGACAATAACACAAGTCAACACAACAACAGCTTTCAAACCTTTGTCTTAATCACTAATTAAACAAAACCAGTCTAAATGTAACCAGTAAGTCTACGCAATAATGTTATTTACGTAAATTCAAATCATTTACTAAATGTACTTAAAGGACAAATTGCAAATTGTGCAGATGTGTAATAAAAATATTCATGTGTATCAATGTTTAATTCCATAGCTTAGTCGCTAGAGCATTCTGGATAACATACCGTATTCAGATCTCGGGGAATGATATATTGGCATTTGTGATAATCTAATTTCACACCAATAGCGTTCAATCCAAATTAAACCAAATAAAGCAATGATTCTATAACAGGCTCTTTTCAAAATCAGTTTTTATTATCATAACCGAATGCTATCTTGCGCTTCATAATCTATTCTCTCATTCATCACTTAAATTTCAGGAATTATGAATAAAAGATAGCAACGAGCGTTGTTGACTAGACTTTTTCGCTCCCCTGTAATAGTAATTATTTGAAGAGGAACACGAGCTAATTTTTTGTTTTGTTTTTTAGTATTGCCATCATAATAAATAAGAGGTCGAGAAATGTGCGGTAATTATAACATGTATTTATTATAAGTCATCCAATTAGTTACGATACAGCAATCATATTAAAGAAGTCAATTTTAGAATTATCTACCTCTGTATTAAACGATAGTCATCAGATATACTTTCATATTACAAGATATTATTACCATATTTGGAAATAGGAGACGGCAATTGCTACACTAAGGAGATATGAAAGTGACATTGACACATCCACATTCATAACATTTAGTACATCCCAAAACTGTATTTGGCGTAATTTTATTCGGTAAAATAGGCTCATTAAATAACAATAATGCATTGCATATTGGTATTTATGAGCGTATTTATGAGGAAAATTTATTCAAAATTTCCAATGAACTCGAGGTCCTATTACCAAAGATTAAATACATAAAATTCTTCCGTGTTTTATCTTAGGTAAGTTAATCATTCAATCAGCGTCTACAGAAAAATTCACCAGACCATTATACAAAAAATACCACTAGACTGCGATTCCCGTGCTACATTAGAATATGAGCTAATACAAAGCGGCAGACAGACCATCGGCAGGATCATTACACGTCAGACATTGTCGTTGAGGAAAAATAGGAATAGATATTCGATGTGTCTATTGAAGCGTATTACAAAGTGAACAGAAGGCCATCGAAAAATTAACGAATTATCGATATCTACTGAACTGGAAACGAACCTCTGAAAGCGGATAGTCACAGTTGTGTCAAAAGTACTATGGGTTCTAAGAGCCATACCCAGAGACCTGACGAAAACGGATGGGCGCGGTTGTCCCAATGGCACTAGGGCCTGTCAGTGTAATATCTCGAGACCTGACAAAACACCAGGTACCCTACGCCTTAAAGCAAGAGGTCCAAATGAGTACCAACTGCAAAACCGCATCTTCATGCTCCACTCACTTCATGTGATTTGAAGAATTCACTTATTAAATGGGAGTTTGGTAGTTTTCGTTACCAATACAAATTACCTGAAGTCTCAGACTCAATAAAATGTAATAGCAAACGTAACATGCAATTATAAGCTGAGGTCCCTTTGGGATTCGCCAGGCCCGTGCGTACAACTCAAATTCAAAGAAGTTTGAACCAGTATGAGATCCGATGATTAATATTATATATAATTTTAACAATTAAATAATATAATATTGAACTCCTATAGTTTGGGGTCAATTACATAGTTTACTACCGTAAAATATATCATAAAATTCATGTCCCATTGACAATATTTTTCACAAAGGAGATTAACTTTAGATTTTCATGTTGATTAACAAATTTGTATTCACAATTGTTGTACTAAAATTTGCGAAAATTAATAGAAAGGTTTAGTTTCTCATGAACGAAATGTATACGAGTTTACGCAATAATAAGCGATGCAAAAACAAGCCAACCTTTTTTCATCCTACCTGACAATAATCTTTGCTACATTTTAAGAATCTTGAAAAATATACCAGAACTGTGGTAATAATCATGCATTATCCTTTGTCAGCACTAAAATGCACCTTTCACGAAAGAAAATTAAATCCACAAAGCTCTAAAGGGTTTCACGATGAAAGCTTCTCAAAAAGAAAGAGCTGCGTAGGGAAATTACGGGTTGTGGTTTGTTGTGGGTGTTCTCGTAATGAACGCACGGAGCATACAATTGATAAAAGAAACCTTCTAATAAGTCTCTTTACTCAAGACGGGTCGTCGTAAAGTCTTAAGGGTCTCTATAAAGAGGATTACTCATTTAGATAAGACTCGGAAACTCCTTAACCCCTGACAAACGAAACAAGAAGAACAAGAAAACACCGCTAAGAAACATAATTAATTTTCAGTAGAACCACTCTTTTATCTTGAAATGAAGTTATCAAAGATTGTGATAACTTGCTGTCGTCACGGTTTCAAAGGTTTTATGTCACTGAAACGGCGTAATTAGTTTGAAAGGTGGTTTTCAAATCCACCCTGATGAGCAAGGAAAAGACGAGCTTACAATTTGGGGATTGTATAGGTTTCTCTATTTAATAGGAAGCTTCATCTGTTGGATTTGCAAGAACTTCTGGTATTTATGACACGCCTTCAATTTCTCTAATCTGAACTCTTAACTGCAAAAGAAGCATTATGCTTTTGTTATCTATTGATTTGTGTGGAAATTCATAACAACGTTAAATGAAATTAAAATCAGGAGACAATGTCAGTGGATAAGAAGAAAATTCTCTTAAATACAGAAAACCTATACATTTGAAAAGTTTACAGTTGTAGAATTAACCGAGATTGCTAACGCATGAATACTCCAAGCCACACGATATTCATGAGTTGTGGCTGTTTGAATCTTCTGTGCTTAATTGGTGTATGTCTAAAATAAAGTCGGAGGGAGAGATCTGTATCAAGCAAATAGTGTTGGTCTTCAACGAAGCTGATATGGATAAGGTCGCATGGTTTTACTACTTTTTACAAAAAACGCTTTTATACCAATAGATTGGCGTTTGAAGATCTACGGATAGTAGCGTTTAACAGCAATTCGGCGGTAGAAGTAGCAAACAGATGCTACCAAGAAGCATCAACAATGAACCTGCGTATACAATCACTACAACAAACTTCTAATGGAATACAATACCATTAGTATACCACATAAACATGCTATGCAGGACACACGAATTAAACAAGTAACATTGTGAACAAGAACATTCATTTAGATATTCTCGCAGATATTGGGTTTTCGTATTACGTTAACGTAAACGTAAAAGCTTGTATGTTATAAACTTTAATGTTTATTTCTAGTCATCTTATTTATGCTTACATTTCTGTTCACAATTGTAAATGGGTTTATTAAGTGACATGGCATTAAGCTATTGCTTTCACAGCACGTTCATGTGCATATATGTGAACGAGAATTAGTCAACTTTCATGTCTACAGCAAACGTTTAAGTTCGTGCTTTCGTTTATGTCAACCATTAATGGTTTTCCTAATTCACCTCTGGGAATAATTTTGTGAGAGTTTAGAATCAAGCTTATAATTGCATGTTACGGTTGCTATTACATTTTATTGAGTCTGAGACTTCAGGTAATTTGTATCAGTAACGAAAACCACCAAACTCCCATTTAATAAGTGAATTCTTCAAATCATAAGAGTAAAAATTGAATATGAAAATATTCGCACAAAATAAGCAAGTTGACAAACTTGGAGACATTCTCATTTTTCTAAACACACATGAGTATATGCCCATAATTACATTAATAACGTCGAAGATACACTCTTCTTGCGAGAATTTTCTCTGCTGATTGTGAGGCCTTGTGGTGTGTCTTTAGAATCACTGGTAAGGAAACCTGTAGGTCGGCGTTGGATCTAATGTTCCCTCGGGGTAGAGTCCCTAGTTACAGAGAGTAACACAATCGCCCCAATTTAATATCAAATAAAACTTGTTTTACGTGGCGAGGCTCAGGCCTGCAATCATTCCTGACCTGTTCGCTACACTTCTTTCACTGTCTAGCAGAGAAATATGGTATCACTCGGTCAACGAAACAGGCTATTTGAATTTAGCTGACAGGTTTCTTTTAGGCTTGAGGATATTTTAAATGTAGTAAATCTACAAGGGACAGCCGACTTCACTTCTCCTCCAAAGGATATTTTCCTGCCCATAAAAATCCAGGGCTTCCGTTGGTTTTACCCCGCGATCTTGTGTATAACAGTCCGATGCGCTAAATGCTAAAACTACCGAAGCCACTAAATATCCTGTCACATCATACCTTCGCCAGGAAGCATTCAGATGTCGAAAGGAAATGATAAAAATTGAAGTCAATATGGAGATGTACGATTATATAAAAGTTGATTTTGGATAGATTAATGGTTCCCAACACACAATATCGCACAGATCGAACTCTCCTGAAAACGAAATAAAATGGCGGAATCGGCGACGCAAAGGAACGCGCTGCATTCTGTAGAGAGAAATTACTATAAGAACTTTGACACTTTGACAGCTACATCTTGGCCATTAATGATAATATAACTGCAAGTTAGACCTTGCATTCATTTCGTTTATAGTTAGCTCATTTGTAAATGGTTCCTTCATTATCTCTTGCAATGTCATCACACTGCATGAGTTCATTTGTTTGCCGACCTGGCTAAGTGATTCCTACTTAGAGTAATTTCTCTATATCCAAGCACTGCTCTACAGGGTGAGAATCGCCTGCATTTGACGTTGTATTTCATCCACTATACTCGCGGGACTAATGATCATTTCGGCGGAGGTGCCCGGAAACGCGAAATATTGGGTCGCTCTGTATGAGTGCCCACTCACCCTCATAGTACTGCGCGCCCTCCTCCTGGAAGTGGTGGTGCCTCATCGAGAGGTCGTCGCCCCCCGGCCGGTGCAGCTGCGGGATGAGGTTCAGCCACAGCGACATCTTGTGGCCGCGGTAGTGGTTCTTCATTTCCGCCTTCGCGCCTGGGAACAAGTACACACTTCATCATTTCCAGAAAAAGTTTGAGGGAATGTTTCGTCGTCGTATGGATGAATGAGAAATGAAGTGGCAAAGTGGGTTTTGAAGAAATTTGACGAACACCAAATGTGCGAAACGTAAGTAATGGTTGCCATACAAATAATGTAAGTACAATTAATTCGTCCCTGGCATTCAAAAATATTAATAAACAGTGTATTTTAAGTCTGTTAGAGTACTTTCAAATTATTAGTTTGAACGATGAAGATTTATTAACAGACCCAAAAGTAGCATATTTTACATTACTTTCATTACGATCTTGCATTACAACCAACTTCCAATGTCTTGTATTTTGTTTCACCTTCAGTGTAAATAAAACTACATACAACTAAAACATTCAATATGAACTGGGTCATTACACGTGAATGATTCAGTAAAGTGACTGAGGTAACTCATATGGTTGTTGGCAATGTGTGAAAAGACAAAATATTGACATTGCAAATAATTATTTAATAAATAGGATTTATGACAAGATGCTAGTAATATAACGTAACGTCACATTGAGTTCATTATTGGTTTAGACGACAAATATCTACAATAAATAAGTTTTCGAACGGAATTCACGTAGGAAAACTGATTTAATGAAGTGTTCCAACTTTAATCCACTAATATTTTATTTTATAAATTAGAGTTAATTAATTTCTGTCCTATACCTTTCTTTGAGAAGGCAATCTTAAATGAATAAACAAGTGAATAAATAAATAAGTAAATAAATAAACAAGTGAATAAAAAAATAAATGAGTAAATACATGAATAACTGTAGATCGCTCACCGAGCTCCATGTAGAGCTGGTTGATGGAGTCGTAGGTGTCCCAGAAGGGCGCGGGCAGTGGCTGCACGGGCTCGGCCGCGCCCGCGCTTGCCTCGGCCTCCGCCTCCGCCGCCGCCGCTGCCGCCGCCCGGTGCGGCCCCGAGGGCGTGCTGTTGGGGTCCCTGCAAGCCACACACGCACTTTGCAACTGCTGCCCGCGATCATTCCTCTCCCCTGCTGTGGTGATGTATTCTCATCTAGGAGGAAAGGACCCTTATCGTAGCACACGTGAAGGAATAGACTCCCTTTTGTCGACTCGACATGGAGAACGACAACATGGATCCGCGAGCTGACTGGCGCCATACAAAACTGTATAAAATACCAACTTCTCGAGCCAACGCTTCGATGTGCGTGTCCAAGTTCATGACGAGGCTCCAATCTATGCGATAATAGACAAAAATAATTTTAATTAATTAAAAAATGTTCCATTCCCATTTAAACTATGAAACAGAGTGCACTCGTTATTGCCACTCGCTCTTGAATCCCGTTTCCGATCTCTTGTCATTTCGTGAACGTGGGTACAATGTACCCGATTTAGAGACTTCCTTTTGACGTACAACTGTGGAGTTTTAGAGAACGCACGCATGCGCAGTGCCGCTTCTGTGGTTCCAGAACGAACCCGTACTTCAAGTTCCAGAATCGTTCGTAAAACGAAGCGTGTAAATCGGGTGTAAGGGATAAGACATAAGAAAACTTACAAATGTGAGGCATGAAAGAGCACACATGTTACGAACACTATTATTAATGTTGAGTTTTTTCGCAAATACAAGCAATTTATCTAAAAACTCGCTTATTGAATTACGTATGATTAACTAAAGAAAATTGACAACTGCAGTTACCAAAATATTATTTTGACTTAAGACCAATCACACTTTATATATCAGTATACATTATCTCTGGTATTGTCGTAGTCAGTAACAAACTCACACGCAGTTTGATAATTTTTTTTTAATTTTTAGGACTTTTTTTAACTTTTAAGTTATATAGACACAAGCAGTTTGCCTCCCAGAAAGTGAGGTTGTTAGTGATTCCGGGAGCGTCAACGTCTGAGGTATTTAGTTCCATACGTGTATAATTTCTCCCTCGGGACGTGGCTTTGATTTTCCCGCCGCTGGATGGTGAGATCTGGCTAGGACCTACCGTCGGCTAACCGGATTTCTTCCAACGATGTATCTCCCACCAACGGGACACCGCCCTAGCCGGGACAAGTTCTAAGCTCCTGACCAGTCTCCAGCCATGTGTAGAAGTGTAGTGAATGCTAGTGTAAGTGCATGTAAGGGGTGAGGATGGGAGAAGGAAGAGAACGGAAAGATCGCACGCGGTCCGTGGCCTGTTTGTTAGGATACTGCTCTGACATTCACCTGGTGTTGATCGGTGAAACCACGGAAAAATACCAATCTAAGCAGCAGGCCTCTAGAATTTTTCTCCAGACCGTGACTGAATTCTATCTAGCTGAAAAGCTAGTGTCAAGAATCCTGCTACTGTCGGAACTTGAACATAGAACCTCCTGTCAGACGCACTGCGGTGACATCTGTTGATGCAGTGATCCACCTCTCCCAGTAGAAAATAGGAGAGAAACAAAAAAGAAGTAAATTCTTCTCTTTCTTTTCCCCTGTGCGTGTGTGTGTATGCGTGGTCCTCTCTCTCTCTCCCTCTCTCTTCCTCTCTCTCTCTCCCTCTCTCTCTCACCACCTTTTCTCTCCCGGTTCTCTTTCTATCCCTTCGTCTTCATTTGCCCGTCTCTCTTATCTCTTCCCCCGCCCGCCTTGCGCGCAGCAATCCGCGCTGCTTGGCGCCTCATTTCGCCTCGCCCCTCCCCCCCCCCCTTGCGGCACCGGCCCTGCGCGCGGGTTGCTCCATAATGGATCCGGAGCACAATAATATTTTGAAAGTAATATCGGCGGCGCCCGCCCGTCCCTGAGGAGTCAGGGCGCGATAGGTGGCGCGGCGCGGCGGAAGGAGCGGCAAACAGCGGCACGCTCTCGCAGTGGGCCTGTACACGCCGCGAGAAGAAGAGACCCATTGATTAAGAGTTTCCGAGAGCGCTAACTGCTTTGGCCATTAGTTCCATAGTGCACTGGGATACATGGCTCAGGGCATCACCTGATGCCACTTCAGTGCCTCTGATCAAGAGGGCCTGGGTTCGAGTACCAACGGTGAGATGATTTTCGACACTAGCTTTTAATTTAGATCGAATTCAGCTGCTGTCTTGTGGAGAATTCTAGCCAACGGCTGCTCTGATCAGAAATTTATCGTATTTTCTCCGATCAACATCAGACGAATGCCGGAGCAGTATCCTAACAAACGGGCCACGGACCGCGCGCGATGTTTCCCTCATCACTCTTATCCTACCTTCACCCTTACTTAGACTCACACACACACACACAGACACTAATATGCACTACTACCACATATGCCGAGAGACCGGTCGGGATCTTAGAGCTTGTTCCGGCTGTGGCAGTGCCCCTCTCTGGGAGATACCTGAATGAGGAAAACACCGCTATCCGACGGTAGGATGGCGCCGGATCTCTCCTTCCATCGGGGAAGATAATCGCCACTTCCTAACGAAAAAAACTTACGGGACCGCAGCAATTTACGTGCCCGGAGTCACTAACAGCCAATCAATCCATAGAGTAATGCATGTTATATCATGCATCGCATGTTATATGCGGTAAGTGGCGGTGTTCCTCTCCCACCAAAAGTGAGATTACTCACCGTCCGACGCCGTCTTGCAGGGTTGTTCCTACCCCATCCGCGACAAGCTTTTAGAGCAAGGCTGCTACAAAGCAAGGCTTAATTCGAGCCAGACTGCCAGGGGTGGCCAGAGTGCCATTCACTTATTACTAGACTAGAGCCGATCGTGCTCGAGTGCCTCACCTTCTGTATCTTTCCGTCAGGATAATTCCATGAGCAGCGGGCCATCTCGGTGGCCCACAGATAAGCAGTGAGTACGGCCACGCCATGTGGGATTGCGATAGGGCTCGAGCAGATGTGTAGTATCTCTGACCAGAGAAGGTCATATGGTTTGAATATGGACGGGGGCAAAATTTTAGATGCTAGCTATATAGCCTGATCGAATTTTGCTGCTGTCTGGAGAAGACTAGCGGCCGGCTGTTCTGATCGGTAGTTTTTCGTGTTTCTCCAATCAATGCCAGGGTAATGTCAGAGCAAAACCATAAGAAACGGGCCACGGATCGCGCGCGATCTTTCTTTTCTCTTCCTTGTCCTACCCTCACCCCTTACTTATTCACACATGTAATACACTACCACACACGCGGTAGATCAGTTGGGAGTTTAGAGCTTGTCCCGTCTAGGGCGTTGCCCCACTGGTGGGGGACATCTGATTGGGACAAAATCCAAAGAGCTGACTGTACGTCGGTGCCGGATCTCGCCATACAGCAGGGGAAGATTCACGCCACTTTCGTAAAATAACATACTTCACCTACGGGACTAATAGCATAGGCAGACGCACTTGGAAACACCATTCAATCCATCAGTGGTGCATGCATATAAACGAATTGGAGCGTTTTGGCTGCGCCACGTGGAAGGTATGTTTAAAGTGGGAAAGAGGGTTTGGCCCTAACACATTCAGGTCGCCGTCCGGAACAAGTTTCGCACCGTGTTTCTGATTTGTTTACCCGTTTTCTCGCAGGTCGCGCTGTCGTTTAATTTAGTTTGCCTATAATCCGCTTGGTAAAACACTGCGTTCAAGATTGAATTTTAGGAGACACAAACTGAAGAGAACCACGGGATGTCTGGTGCATTGGTGCTAGCGTGTTGCTAGTATCGGCGTCTGCCAAATTGTTTCAGAGCCTTCTAGATGAACTGCAATTTATTAAGGACAAGATGATATTATTATTTTAATTATACAGGAAATTAGAAGGTATTTTTGGGCTTTCTCTTGGTTTGTAACTTTGCATTAAAAGCAAAATCACAGTTTTTTAAATTATCCTGTATTTAAAAAAAACACCTACGTGAAAGTTCTGTATATGATTTTAAATCTGAAGTTTTGTTCTTAAAAAATATCCCAAAATATTATTCCCCATCCCATTGGGTAATTTTGAACTCCATTTTATTAAAATAGCTTCAAATTAAACAGTTTCGTAAAGTATCAAAACTTATCAGTTACTGTCTTCCTTCACTATTGCATAATTTTATTGCAAGTTGACAAATTAGTCACTGTAATAGCGTGAGTGTAGTCCTTGAAAGACCCTTTACAATAGTCGAGAAGGACCAGGAAGAAAATCAGTAGTTTGTTCTAGACAGCTGGGCCGAGGTGTATGTATTAACTACTAGTTTTAATACTCAGAGCTATAATACCTAACCACTAGCTATAATACCAGAGAGAATAGTACATGAAATAATACATAAAAAAAAGAGTGTGGTGTGAGTCAACCCAATATATGTGCCATTTCCTGCGATAACATTAATAAAATTTGTCTTCAATTTCTTATATATATTTGAGTAACATTGATATTTACAGAATTGTGTAAAATTTATAACGAAAATGTGATATATTTGGAATCGTCAGGTCTCGTACAGGTAAGACAGCATGATAATGGATACCTCAGTAAGTCGTGCGATTTGTGGGAAAGGGTTCTCGGGAAATGATTCAATGAATAGCAAGCGGAGTGCTGCGGGAAGCGTTACGACATACGTGATGTGCAGACATCTTGAAGAGATCTCTGCATCGTGCACTGGAGCAGTGTTTCAGAAATGGTGTTGGAAATTGAATTGAAAATTAATCTTTGACGATTTTAAAGTTTGTGGACTTCTTGACGTGAGTTTTATGAGAATGGTCGTTGAACATTATTTAAATTTTTGTTTTATACATTCCTTTGACAACATTTCATCAATTTATCAATGTTGTGATGTCATTACTCTGAACACTGATCATAGAAGCACCCCAAAGAGCAGTGGATAATACATTATTTTTCAATTTCTGTGTTTTTGTGTTTTGAAAATTAATCCTGAATTTTCAAAACGGAATATCGTAAATGCCATTACAATATAAATACAAAACACTGTTGAAAGTTATCTCCTTGTCAGAAACGTCTATAATATTTTAAGAAACTAGATTTAAGAGGTATCAATAGTAGAAAACAAGATGTGAGTTTTCTAGTTTCCAACTGCATTTCAAATTCGATTATAAACAAATTTTATCGTCAGTTTTCATTAAACTTACGTGATCTACCTAGGAATTATTTCAGACAACTTGTGACTAAAAATATTCTATCGGTTATTTGATCTATCGGTAAAAAACGTATGTCTATCGATTACTCCTTAAGTACTGGAGCTTCCTAACGTTTATCTGCGTTTTGGTTCGCCATCATTATCTTCATGTTTAGACTTATAATTTACAAAGAGACAATACTGAACGTCAAGACTACTGCTAGTTGTGCTCGTTGCACATCTGCGAATCCGTAATCATATCATGGGTAAATGGATTTTAAATATCTTTGTTTCCAATAGAAGCGTTGAGATTGTGAGCGACCAAAGCCACAAGAACGAAATTTCACAGGAGAGCAAAAACAAGTTGACAGAAGAGGTTACAGCATCGTTAATACGAGAAAACCTCTGAGCCACTGCAGTGCCATCCGATGACTAATCATCGTACTGAACGAAAGAGAGCTACTAAATGCGATTTATGATTGAAATACGCGTAAAAACTACCTTTTTTCAAAAAGTGGCATAGATTCTATATCACTTTCATCGCTTCAAATATACAAAAATGTTCTCGTTTTAATCCCCATTTAAAATTTAAACTAAAATCCGACACGAACGCTCTAAAAATTCCGCTCAAATTAGCGCCCGTAGTTGAAAGCGATGCGGGAAGTTGGGATGAAAAGCCAGAGTTTGCGCCCGCTGCGAAGTGGCGTAGCGAGCACTGCAGGGGGCCGTGGGTGAGAGGCGGCGTTTCCAGGAGGTATTAGACTTGCTGATGGCCGTCGCGCACCGCCAGTGCTCCAAGGTGCGGGGGAGGGGGGCGGAGGTGGGTGGGGTTGGTTACCTGGTCGGGGCACTCGGGTCGCCGCCGCCAGGGTTGCAGCATGGCGTGAGAGGGACTTTTGACTTCATGTTTCCGGGCGCTTCAACTGCTAGAGTTGATTGATGATTGTTTTGTTTAAAGGTGCGTCGAATTACATGGTCAATAGTCCCGTAAGTGACGTGAAGTGATGTTATATCTCAGGAGGTGGTAGTGTCTTTTCTCGTTAGATCGTGAGAGCCGCTTTATGGGGGTTCCCCCATCCAGAAATCTCCACTAGCGTGTCTCCGTCTCCATTGGATCAAGCTGGAAGCTTCCAACGTGTTCCGACGTTAGTTTCCGCAGTGCTAGTTAGTGAAAGGGGATAGAAGGGACGAAGAATAAAGAAAATATCGTGTGCAGTCCGTGACTTCTTTGTTAAGGTAGTCTCCCTGTATTCACATGTTTTGAACCCTAGAAACCAATAAAAACTATGGATGGGAGCCAGTGGACGCTGGAATTATTCTCAAGACAACAGCTAAATTCGGTGTAGCTTTTAGCTGCCTGGGTGCCTGATTACCAAAAGTTACTGTACATGCTAATGTATTGCCAAGGCATATCTCATTACCTATATTTCGACTCAAAGTCGTAATTATAATTCTCATTGGTTTAAGCTATTAATTTTTCAGTCCGAAACTAAATATATTGTCCCATTAATAGTAAATATGCAAAACAAATTTGTAAAAAATTCACATTTATACAAATTACATGTATCAATACATAATGATTGCAAAAAATCCCGAACATTCCCCACCTCCATTGTTTTTGTTATATAATTATTGCCCCAAAAACACCCCAAAAACCTCACTTTGATACTTAACTGCCCAATCTTGTAACCGTCCACGCTGTGAAGATATCCGAGGGAGAAAATCGCATTGAGCGGGTCCGAATCGGAAGACCAGAGCCGATACCACGCATATGGTCGCCAAGACTGGCCCGAAGGGAAGAGGGGGGAAAGGAAGTGTTGAGGAGACGAACGGACAGGCGGAGGAAGGGACGACAGGAAGCGATCCGTGGGGTGATGTCAGATCTTTTGGGGCCCAAGGAAGTGGGGAGAGAAGCGCATAGAGAAAAAAAGATATAGAAGTGGGGAATAAGGCAAACAGAGACAGAAAGAAGGAAGAAAAGAGAGAGAAACTTAGAAAAGAGATTCTAGAGAAATTCTGGATGGTAAGAGAGAAGGAAACAGAGAAAGAATAAATACAGAAACGGGATAAAACAAAATAAAAAAGAGAAAGAAAGAGAGGAATGATTGGGCGCTAGCGTTGACCACGGACGGGCGGACAGGCAGACTTTTTTCAATCAATCGATTTTTCAGTATCAAAAACCAACAAAATATGAATTCTGGCTACACCACGTGTTAGAGGATTCTTTTTTACAAATTTAGCAACAGAATATATCCAATTTTTCGTTACCAGAGCCCGACAATAAGAGGTTTTCTGGCAAAATTTGGTGTTTTTCGATGCACGATTACATAACTTTCTCTTCTTAAGAAGTTCCTTCGCAAGGCGAGAAAGTAAAAAGGAGGAAAAGCAAAGGTGTTAAAGGTGCTTGAGCGCCCCGCCACCCCGTGTGCCGCCGCCGAGAGGTGTCTAGAAATCGATCACGGCCTGCTGGCTGGGCCTTGCGCTGGTCCGCTTATCGGCGGTGGTTGTTTTCTGGCAAAGCCTTTGAAAGGGCTTCGGGCTGGGAACGTGGCCTCTTCTTAGACACCGGGGGGAGCGAAAGAGAAAGCAAACAGGAACACGGAAAGTGATGCTCGTGTTTTGAAAGACAAACCCTGTGTGTACGTAGTTTTATCATTTTATATCAACTGTGGAGAAAAAACAAAATATATAATGTAACTACGTCATAGCATAATGATATGTACTCCTTCTTAGTCTAGGACTACGTTATAATGATAAACACATCTGTGCATGCATGAAAGAAGGTGCGAATCTCAAAACTTTGTAGAGTGTAAATAAATAACATTAGAAGTGATTTGCATTCACTATTTTGTAGTAGAACATTTAATAAATTGAATAAGTACCGATGACTATAAACATACATAGGGTTATTTCACGCTTCGAAATAGCATACAATACGGGTATATGTGCAATGATTGGGGAAGTGTCGGTGTATAAAAACATATGAAAATTACGCTCACGCCTGCAATAGCTCCGTCTCTGAATGAAGAATAACACACTGCAATGAACCAAACACTGAGCTACATGAAAAGCGATTGCAAGTTACATTAGACATGTGTGAAATATTATAACTACCCCTATGTTGGGCAAAATTGGAAAAACCTGCAATATCAGAACTGGTTGGCGCGGTAGTAGACAAAGTGCAATGAATCGGGGTAAACTGAGATATTTCCGATTCATATCGTTAAGGGAGTAGTCGCGGTTAAGCCACAGCTACGATACTGAATGTAATAAATATATTTGACTTTGAGTGCTCGAGTTTCTCAGCATTTCCCGGTCTCAACACAACGGCAACGAGAAAAACGGAGTTGGACGGCAGCGAGGTCAGAAGTGTTACCCAGTTTGTAAGGCTATTGCAACAGAAAATGCATCAGCGGGGCACAGCGGCGCAGCAAATGCAGCTTCTGCAGGCGGCCATGGCGCAGCAACAGGAGGCCGCGGAGCAACGCGCTGGGTAACGGCACCAGGCAATGGCGAAGGCATTGCAGTCGGAGATTCAAAGAGTCAGCATGCGCCCGGCTGCCCCCTTTCGGCATTTTGCCCGGAGGTAGAACATAGAAATATTTGAACAACACACGTTGTGCCTTGGGGCAATGGATGTCAGCACAAGAAAATCGTTCTTCTTGAGTAGCGTCGGAACCCCCTCAGTGAACATGCTAAAGAAATTATTCCCCGATAGGGAGGCTAACGTTAAGTGGGCCGAGGTGAAGGACGGGCTGAACAATCAATTTGTGCTAACGTCTCACGTAGTATCTGCCAGATACACGTTCTTTCAGTTCAAAAAGAAGGAACGTCAGACAAACGCAGAGTGCATGCGGTGATGGACAGGCAGGGACAGAACAGAATAGTAGTGGAAATAAGATTGGCGGGTGTGCCGGTCCAGTTTCTGGAGGACTCCTTGGCGGCCGCCACCCTAATGAACGTGGACACTCATCAGAGGTTAGGTGCATCCAGATGCAAGAAAGTGAACAGGCGTCTTAGTGCGTATGGGAAAGCACCGATTAGCACGGTGGGCAAGATCGAAGTGGGGGCACATTATAAAGAGAAGGCAAAGTTAGAAATATAAGTAGTTGACGCTATGACGTCATGAACATCTTAGGCGACCAGCTCATTCGACCAGCAAATTGGGTTTTGGGGTCAACGTTGAGCTGAATGCTATCACAGAGCAAGATACCTATGAATTTTGGGAGACAAGGATCGCAGAGTTTTAGAACTGTTAGGGTACGGCCTAGGAGAATTCAACATTCCAATCTCACTTAGATTTGAAGGAGGGAAACGGTTTTAAATGGCTATGCCAGTGCCGTGGGCACTCAAGGCTAAAGTGAAACCAGAGTTAACGAGATGGGAGGCCGAAGGTGTTATTTCTAGATCTCCACCAGCCAGTGGGCCACTCCACTGGTGTTGGTTAAGAAACAAAACGGGAAAGTGCGTCTACGTGGAGACTTCAAATACACTGTAAACATATAGCTCAATGTTAATAATAACTATAACCCATCCCGAGATCGGAGAAGTTGTTCCAGAGATTATAGGGACGGCTAAGTTTCACGAAAATTGATTTACGAGACGCCTATTTGTAGATATTCGTAGACGAGCAGGCAAAGAAGATATTGGTAATTAACACGCCCTTGGGGCTGTTCAGATTCAACCGGCTGACGTTCGGAGTGACCTCGGCAGCCGCGATCATTCAGATGTGTCTGAAACAACTGACAGCCCAGATAACGGGCTGCTTGAATTACTTGTACGACATCATCACTGGTGAGACGAGTGAGCAACGCAAGGGGAATCTCCGGAAGCTGCTGGCGGGCCTACGAGACAATGGACGGAAGGTAAATAGGGATAAGTGTCAATTCTTTAAGAACGATGTGACGTTCTTAGGTCATGTCCTAAACAAGGGCGATAAGCGTCCAGGCAGGATGTTAAGGCCTTAGTAGACCTCCTCCCTCCTCAGAATATTAAACAGCTACGGGCGCTGGTAGGTAAAATTAAATATTATAACAAATCCATAAAGGGATTTTCTTCAATCGCGGCGCCGTTGAACGCGTTAAAAAAGGGAGTCAAATTTCAGTAGACAGAGCTGTGCCAGGAAGCCCTAGACTAGTTGAAGATGGCCATGGTGAATGCGAGCAGGTTGTCGCACTTCAGGCCTGGGAGATTTACATCGGTGGCAGCGGACGCTTCAGATTCCGAAGTGGGAGCGATGCCCATCGCTCATTAGAGGCCCATCGCATTCCCCTCAAATACTCTGAATTAACAACAGCATAATTATTCCCAGATCGAGAAGGCGGCGTTGGTACTGGTTTATGGGGATGCGGAAGGTTAATGACTTCCTATATGAATAAACGTTTCACCTTATTACAGATCATAAGCCACTGGTTCATTTATTTCGTCCGGGAAAGAAGCTTCCTAAGAACATGGTCAAGACGTTTCAGCGCTGGGCACTGTGTCTTTCCGACTACAATTACACTATGCATTAGAGATCCACAGCGCAGCACGGACGCGCTGTAGCGGCTTCCGACGGGACCTGACATGGAATTCGACGCTGGAGACGAAGAGTGCCTGCAGCTGGATTTAGAGGAACTGCAGACAGATCAGGACTTCACGGTGGATGCGACCCGTGTGGCGGAGGAAAGCGAGAAGGACCCAGAGCTCAGGTTGGTGCTGGTATATATGTGCTGGAACGCACGGCTAGCCAACCACGCAGCTGCGCAACAACGTGCTCTAGAAGACCAGGGAGTACAGACTCCCGGAATGTTTCTGTTGGCGTTAGAGAAGGCTACACGAGTGGTGGTATTCGGCACCCTGAGTAAACAGGTCCTCCAGCTCTTGTATGAACATCACTGAGGCCTGGTGATAACTAAGGCATGGAAGGTTGGCAAGGAGATAGTGTTTTTGGGAAGGCATGTCGGAAGACGTACAGAACTTGGTACGCAGGTGTGAGTCATTCCAAGTGAACCAGGCGGCTCCCAAGAAGGACCTCGGCTCCTGCACCCCACCCCCGAAGTACCCGTGGGAGAGGGTGCATGCAGATTTCGCGGGCCCATTCTGGGGCTCCGTGTGCTTGCTGGTGGTGGATGCTTTTTCTAATTTTCCGTTTGTAGTAGAGATGCGGTCCACCACGGCGGCGACAACCATCGATACACTGAAACGTATCTTTGTAGCGGAAGGAGTGCCGGAGACGTTGGTGATAGACAATGGCGGGCAGTTTACGGCAAGAGAATTCGACTAGTTTTGCAAGACCAACGCAGTACATCTCATCTGCGCGCCGACATTTTATTCTCAATCAAACAGAGAAGCGGAGAGATTCGTAAGAACATTTAAAATGGCTATGGGTAAGACGTGGGAAGCTGGCTCCACGAGGGACCGAGCCTTGCTGAAGGTGCATACAGGGCCGGGGTGGTAAGAATCTGGCAGAATTATTGCATGGGCGCCAGACGCGAACGTATCTCTCCGCGTTGCAGCCGAAGGAGGAGTGTACATCTCAGGGTTCTCCCCAAAGTTCAGAGTGGGGGAGAAGGTGTTTTGCACATCCTTTAAAGCGTCACCAGCTTGAGTACCAGGAGTTGTACGTAAGGTGCAGTTTCAATGAGATTAGAACTCTTTATAAAAAAAGTCATGACATCAGGGACAGAAGAGACCTCGCTTCGATAGGTCTGAAGTAGAGTGACCCATTCCGAGGTCGGAAGAAGAGTATGGAATGCGCTGATTGGGCCTTTCCAGAGCATGCAGCGGAAAGCTGCGGCCAGAGGCTGCCGGCGGCGGAGACGGGCCAACCCGAGCAGCGGGGGCGTCTGAGGAGGAGCGGAGTGCGTCACGGAACGCTGAGGAGCGGCGCGAGCAGGAGCTGCCTCGGAGGAGCCTGCGACGCAGGGTCCGGTTTGCCCCGCACGCGTCACATTTGGGCGTGGAGGGTGTAATGGCAGTTAAGCCGTAGCTACGCCCACAGCTTCTCGGGCTCAAAACATGTGTATACCGGGAGAGTACCTTAACAAAAAGGTCACGGACTGCACATGATATATTATTTTTCATCCTTTGTCCCTTCTATCCCCTTTCACTTACTAGCACTGCGGAAACTAACGTAACGTCGGCGTAACGTCGGCGTTACGTCGCAGACTTAGAGCGACGCGACGCGGCACGACTCGGGAGCACCGGAGCAGCGGCAGCGGCTGGGGCAAAGGGGTATCGTGCGTCCCCTCTCCCTCCCCCCCCCATCCCTTGGCGACGGCACGGCAGAGGCCGGGCGGGCCCCGGCTCAGTTCGACACCGGCTTCCGTGTGGGAGGAGTTGATTGCGTACTGTATATAAGCTGTATTTTGATCCTGCAGTACTCGCGTGTTTTGTCTCCCGAACTTTTGTTATAAACCCTACTTTGTTTTGGCACATCTCCTGTTTATCCGCGATCTGGCTTGTAACGGTACGATTTTGAACACTAAATGCAATAAATATATCTGACTTTGAGTGTTCGAGTTTGCCAGCCTTTTCCGTTTACATAAAAGAGAATGTACTAATTTATCTCTAGACTGGAATTTAATAAATTTGGAATGATGTTCTTTTTCTAGCGTCATTGCCATTGTCTACTTGTACCAAAGACACCGAGAGCCAGGCCCTTCATATGCGTTTTTGTCAAGGTAGACTGTGACTGTGAAACAAAGGTTATTCATGGATTTTAGAATGGAATAGAATGATATTAATTCAAAATTTCTGCATCTCGCACATTGCGTAATATGCGCCTGGGATGCGTAAGGGGTGAATAGAGGAAGGCAGGCAGCGAGAAAAAAGGGTAAGACTTAAAATAGATATGCAAGAGGAACGATGATCAATAAAAGCTATCAAGCGAGCGTCGAAAACCCACCGCCTTCGGAATACAAACCGTAGAACTGCACGATCTGAGGCACTGCAATCATAGCAAATATTGTCCTGAACCACCTCAGCCGGTTACATGAAGAGAGAAAAGCGGGAGAGTCGTGAGAAATGATGAGAAAATAATAGGAAATATGAAGTTACACCACACAGACTGTATAACAGTCTGAAATTGCAGCTTTAATCAAGCGATTAAAAATATAATAGTTTTCATGTTAACCATTTACATGACTTTCAGAGCTTTTTCCCCAAATGGTCGAATTAAAAAGGGGAATATTAGGGATTTAACTACTTTGTAGAAAATTCTGTAAGGCTCTGAGGCAAATATTGAAGGAGGCCATCGCTCTCTTGGCTCTGGTCTGCGCGCACCCAATGCTGAAATGTGATAAGAGGAAACTATGGTAACCAGCAATCGTAACAGGCAAGTTTCGATCCTGAACTATGTAGATGCTCACAAGTGGCTGATGATCAACACATCATGCAGATATCTGGCACCCCTTCCGGTATCAAACAGAAAGTCCGACAGTCTTTGGCACCATCAATTGTCACTCACTATCGCTGATACTGAGGTGGATGACGGATATGTGAGATATGATATGTAACAGACAGGTGACATAGATGTAGTAATAGTAACTACAACTACTTTTTCGTCCATTTCTTGCCTGTACTCAAGCTTAACTACAACTACCTCAAACTCAGCCTTGAATGTCAAATTCAAACTGAGAGACACAATTCACATGAAAAATTCAATTCTTTTTTCCATCATTTATTTTTGAACGTCAGCTTGACGTACACGTAATAACGGCAATGAATTGCAAAATATTCGTTTTCGTAATAAAATACTTGGAAATGGTTTAGGAAATTATTGTTGCGTTAAAAAATAAGCTATTGGAATAACGGAAGATCGGGTGGAAAGAAAGGCAGGGTATCAATGAAAAATTCAAGATAAAGCTAATGGTGCTAAAACAGCACGTACTTTCTCACCCGTACTTTCACGCAAATTTACGCAAAAAGTACTTAAAATTCGAAAAAACATACGATTATGATTTGCGTCTTTAACACGAGGCCAAACGTGTAGCGTTGGTGAAAACGCTGTCGAGGAAGGTAGCTGTGTAAGCCTAATCTATCTCGGATGTTGCCCTGGCGGATTGACTCTGTTTAAAAAGCCGTCAGAGCTCACAGAAAATACCCTTGGCTGTAAACTCGAAGGAGGCTAGCTAGGTAGTCGTCCTCGAACCGAAGAGGCAAATCCAATCTTTTTTTATAGATTATTCTCGTGTTGGGGCGTAAACCAAAGGCTGGCCTGCGAGTTCCTCGCGCAGGCGGCATCTACTAGGAAACAGTTGGATTGGTCGTCAGCCTCAATTCTATTATACCGCGCCATCTCGCCCCGCGTCTCATTTCAGTGCATCGTCGTAGCTTGTAGCGTGTATGTACAAGGAGGTGTTAGGAGTAGGGCGAATATGTCTCTGAGAAAGGGCCAGACAATCTCACTTGCTGTAGACACTGTCGCACACCGGTTAACTTTTGGCTCAGAGCCGAGTTTGTGACTTAATTGCACGACAGAGGTCGACCGGCGCGGCATCACCGTGCACTTTATTTCTCGTAAAGCAGTGTCTGAAAGGAAGAAGTGCCTGTGAGGTTTAAAAAGTTAGCCAATTCATTGTAATTGTTACATAACTGGTGAATAGTATTATTTTTATTGTATTGGAAATTATTTATTATTTCTACTACGTCACAGGACTCGGAACCTTTTTTTCTAATTGTGCAGCGTGTCTACGAATCCCACGTTTTAGTAATCAATTGTGTGTTTGGGTGTGTGTTTTTGTTTTGTGGGGGTTTTTTTTGTTGTGTGTTGTGGTGTGTGGTTGTGGGTTTGTTGTGGTGGGGGGTGTATGTGGTGGTGTGATTGTTGTTGTGTTGGGTTTTTGTGGTGTTTTTTTTTGTTGTGTGTGTGTGGTGGTGTTTTTTATTTTTGTTTTGTTGGTTTTGTTGTGGATTTGGTAGTTTTGTTGTTTGGAGTTTGTTGGGTTTTTTTTGGTGGGGTGTTTTTTATGGTGTTTGGGTTTTTTGTAGTTTTGGGTTTTGGGGTGTTTTTTTTGGGGTTGTGGTTTTTGTTTTTTGTTATATGTTGTTTGTTGTCTTGGTTTTGTTGTTTGTGAGGTTTTTTTTTCTTTGGTTTTATGTGTTAGTGGTATTTTTGTTTTTTTTTTGTATTGGTTGTTTTTGATGGTGGTTTTTTTTGTTGTGAGGTTTTTGTTGGTGTTTTTTTTTTGTTTTTTGGTTGTTGTGTTGTGGTTTGTGTTGTTTTTTTGTGTTTTTTTTTGGTGTGTGGGTTGGGTTTGGGTTTGGGGTAGGGGGGGGTGTGTTTTGTTGGAGGGGGGTGGGGTGTTTTTGTTTTTTTTTTTTTGTTGTCTCATCCAATTTTTTTTCTAATTAGTTGGCACGTTTTACGGAAACCCACGGGTTGTATAAGTTACTCTACCAAATTTTTTCGAACTTACGTGGTATTAAAGTCTCTCACCAATTGTGTGTTCTAATGTGGCAGGTGGTTTTACGAACCCACCATGTGGCACAGCACTAGTAACAACGCATTAGATAACGGATTGAGTCAAAAAAACTAGCTTTTTGCGAACGCGGGAACGGCATGCTCGCCTAGTTCAATTTGGGCGCGCTGAAATATCCTGTCTGAACAGTAACGTTTGCATCGAAAGTTTGGCCACTCGAAGTCGTATTCACGTTCTCGCATTCGTGCACCCACAGGTTAAAACGAATGTGCAGTAATTCAGGACGGGAAGCTCGGTTGGGCGTAACAGTCCACTCGGAACGAAAAATGTCGTTCAGATGTTTGCAGTCACGCAAAAGGGGACAAAAAAACCTACTTGATATGTTAATTCCCTACCGCAATTGACGAATTATTGCCAAAAATGATATTTCGAGGGTCTAAATATTTGAAAACTTACGAGGATTATTAGCGATTTGTTACTGACCAGATGAAAAGGTAAGTGCCGCGCGGACATTCGCTGCATTCCTCTATCTTGATTAGATTTTTGGCAAGTTCCCGTGCCCTAGTCCAAATTGCATCGCAGCTCGACCACCTACGGACAATCCATCTAGTGTTACAAGAAAGAGTTCCAATTTAATTAACAAGAAGTGCGTGGATGCAGAAATGGAATGTAAGCAACGGAAGACGTGAACCGTATCCACTTCTTAAATCCCGCAGCGCCAAAGTAAGACCGAAACGCTTTGAATTCTACAACCGCATAAACGCATCTGTCTATTTGGTGTAAAAAACCGCGTGTCTACATAAAAAATAATTGCCTCAGCTAAACAAAGCAGATGGATAGTGGTCACTGATGTTACGACGTGCGCAGGAATTGTTGCTTCCTCACACGTTTGTCCGGCACTGTTCGGAAAGAGCGATACCATTCTTCGCAGTTTGGCATTACTGTCGTTAACGTAACTAATCAACGGCAAAGCACGTCATGCCTAATCAGATATATACCAGGCGAGTCCGTACGGGTGAAGCTATGCCCGGCTGGACGGAGCAGCCGGATAAATTAGACTACGGTGGGCCAGATTGAAATGTTTATGTTGTTTTTTCCGTTTGGTAAACTTGTTACCGCATGGCCCATGTCTGCGAAAATTGCTTTTCGATCTAGTCTTATACTACAATTAAGCAATCTGTTCTTGCCACATGTTTGCCGTAATATGCAAGCAAGGGTGTCTAGAACCGTCCTCAGTTGCTTGTGCAGCATGAAACAGCAACGTAGCAGGACATGGTGCTCTGCGCAATGTACGCACCCGTTGTGTCAGGTATCGAGGCAGAAGGTTGGGGGCTGGTAACTAGGAGAGTGTCTGCCATCCGCTGAGTACGGACGCTTAGCTACCTGACCCGGACTGAACACAAGGAAACACAGGTAATGTCTATTCAGTGGCGGTGACAACCAGGCAGCCAATAGCAATTTGTATATAGACCGGATATGTTTGAAGTAGATCTGTGTTTTGTTTTTTTTTTTTGTTGCTTGGGCCCTGTTTAACCCGTGTTCTGCCGAATTTGAATTATATCTGCAGAGCTTAGGATGAAATCTCAAACACCCTCTAATTAGAGCTAGCGAAGGCCACGCAGCGACGCGCGATTATTGATTTTATGAACTGCTCTTCCTATTGTTCGGAACCGGCAAACCAGTCTGCGGTGAGATATTTTCTCATCTGTGTGACTCGCTGCGTAATATTCGTTGGCACCCATTTTGAGAAACTCTGCCATGAAGTTGCTCACTTCATTTAATCGTCACGAGTCAGCATAGGACCATGCAAGTATCTTTTGCCGAACTGTTGTAAAGTTATTGAAAAATTTTGTCCAGCTTCTATAGTTTGCCAGCGATAGTTATCTCTGCGGCGAGAACTTCGATCCACCTAAAATGGTTGTTTAGTTAGCCATCTGCGTAAGGCTTCGAGAAGTATAATGTCGACGAGGTTGTGCCCATTTCCAGAGTCTGAGTCGAGGAAAAAGTTATATCAACAGCCAGTGTCTAGCCACAAAAATCCTGAGGCTTCTTGTTTGCCACAGTAATTTGAAGATTTATTAACTGTTCATTCGGATTAGGATTTCCCGCGAGAGCTTTCAAACGATCAAGGAAAACTGTTCACATAGTACACTTGATGGCGCGGAATTCCCGGCTCGAAAGATCTTGCATTTATCTAGTTGAGAATCGAAAACTAGATTTTTCCTTTGCAAAACGAAGAAACGTATTTGAACCAGTGCAGCGCTAAAATCATATTGAATTAGATCTCATATATGCTTTTGGCAAGTAGTTCTTACGATAGCGCAGATTATCGCGTTCGTACCTGTTTCGCACGTATCGGCGCTTAGATGCCCTTTGGATAAAAACACGGACCCTTATCACTGCTGGTAAATTAGCACTTTATTAAAAATAATGTCAGGAAATGCAGGAATGTCAGAAGTCAAATTCAGGCTAGCATTGGTGGTTGTGGGTTGGTTTTTTTGAGGAAGCGATTAGTGTAGTTCTTTATCAAATCAATACGAAGATTATATTAACAACCGGTAGTATTCTGAAGTCGGGTAAAATTAAATGAGCTGAAACCAATTTATCGGGACGACAGAAGTCGGGAGTGTTGCTCTAATTGGCTTAGATAAACTTCAAATTTATCTCGACGGGCAAGCCACAATTCAAACTGAAACTGACCACAACCCCTAATTGTACGTAACACGCGGGCAAAATCCCGAGATTATTATCGTTTGCGTCGTACTTAATCAGCAAAATTGACTGAGAATCATTACACCAATAATTTCTAGAATGTAAATGCCGCATGCGCTTGTAGTCGCATGTACGACGAAGAATGAATCTGCTGCACAGGTGTAGAGAACTCAAACGTTCGTGGACACTGTATAAAGTCTGTGAAAAATGCAAAGTAAATTGTTAAATCAAGGGTATTTCAATTTTTTGTGTTATTGTTTATATTAGTATGCATACATGGCGCAATAAATCTAGTCTATCGCAACGATGATGTATGTCCAATTTTTGTAACTGTATATAGCAAATATTCATTTACTTTATTTGTTCAGAATTAATTTGTACTTTCAAGAAGCGAGTCATGGTAATATCTTATTGTATAATATAAAGGTATTTATTATGTGGGTGAATTCAAAATTTTTCAGTTGTATGTCAAAAAAGTGTTGTCTGTTCACATTGTATTATAATAAGGTAGAATGATACATAGCAGAAAGAGCACAGCCCATAGATTTATATTTTTGTTTTTAAGTTTAGACAGGTTTTGGTTTTGTACTTTTTCTGATTGGTTAACGTAAAAAAATTTAGAATGTGAGTCAACACCAGGGTTAATTATTAGCAGAATTTTTCCTGTGCACATTTTCTGCCGAAAAAAAATTCACCCCGAGCATGGAGGTCTTGGCGTCTAACACGGAGGGCCAAACCGTTAGTTGGTGAAAAACGCTGCGGGGAGAAGAGGGTAAGCCTGGAACATCCGGAGGGTTTCAGCTCTGCGTTGACTCATGTAAGAGCCGCCAGGGACCACAAAAATACCGTGGGTGTAAACTCCGGAGAGGACTAGCGTTGCCTCATACCGGAATCAGCAGCCAACTCTGAGAATTCTCTTGTGTGGGCGTAAACCAAAAAGGCTGGCTGGGCGAGCTCCGCCAGTGCCGAGTCTATCTATGAACCAGTGTGGGGGTCAGCCTCAACTATTTTAACGCGCGCCATCTCGCCCGCGTTCTTCATTCATTTGCATCGGTAGCTTGTACGTTACTTGTACAAGAGGTTGGACAGTAGGCGAGATCCGGAGATAAGGCCAGACGAATCTCACTCTGTAGCACACCGTTCGCCACGACCGGCGTTAACTTTTGCGTCAGGCCATGTAGCTAATTGTTCACGTGACAAGGTCCGACCGGCGGCCATCACGCTGGCTTGTATTCTCGTAAAGCATTCTGAAGTATATCATAGGTGCTCTTAGTGTTGTAAAATTAGCAATCATTGTAACTCTGTATCTATATATCTTTGAATTTATACTTAGTTTTATTTTTATTGAATTATTTCTTATTTCACTACTCACAATATATTTCAAAATCTATCTTTAAGAAACAAAATATAGAAAAATAATGATAAAACTCAATTAAAAGCTATCAAGAAATCTTATTTTCGATAATTGTTGGAGAAACATAGACCTTTACCCTATTCTCTTAAACAACCCTTTACACGGCTTCAACAAAAAAAATTTAATTCATTGAATTTAATATATTGAAAGGTCGCGACATGAGCCAAAGCAAAAGAGGAATATCAATTTTGGATGGAAAAATCAGCTGAACTTGGTACGGCTTTTTAGTAAATAGAGTCTTAAAAAGTGAATCATATTAACGTGAGCCAACAAGCATGAAGGAAAGAATTTAATAGTTTCTATATCTGGTGGTTGATTTTAAACAAATTTCATAGAAAAAAACACACATTTACTAAATACGCTTCAAGTCATAGAAGCGGCATTTTAAATTAAATACAAGTAGTCCTTTTGTCTTAATAATTCTCTGAAAAAGGGATCTCTTCTGTTTTTAGTATGTGATAACGTAAACTATTACAAAATCGCACAACTCCAAACTGTAGTGTCTTCCGCGAACTAAATGCGTATAACAACTTTTCCTTTTTATGAACTTCGATTGTTCATTTTTGACACATTATTGAATCAGTTTAAAATACGTTTTCTGTACATTTGTTGAGCAAAAGTTTTTTTTTTTAAGCTGTTCGCTGGCCGTCAAGAAATATAGGTCTCTCGCGAGCGCCATTGACCGCATGCCTCTCGGCGATTGGCTTGAAAAGAAAGCACTTTATTAGAAAGGGATTTTCTATCCATCACGCACGCCAGTCCCCCTGTGAAACGTAGATGCACGAAACTAATGGTGAACATCGCCCTGGTTTAATCAACTTCCGAAAGGGAGGCCCGTAAATGTGGCGGGGCGGGCCGGTGGCGACGTGGGTCTTGGCTAGTGAGCGTGTGAATGCCCCGCAAACGTCACCGGCGTACATCAATAGAGGCTTTCATCACCGCGTGGGTCACCGCGGCTGCCACACCTCTGCCCCCCCTTTGCTCCCGCGTCCCACCTAGAACATTTTCTACTATCCTTCCACCCCCCCTGCCCCCACCCGTCCTCCCTCCTCGCCACGCGCTCCCATGGGACACACCTCGCCCCTTTTTCCTACCCCAGCACCAGCTTGGTTAAGCTCAATGCCCCTGTTACTGCAGCGGCTCCAAGAGGGAAATTCTGGGTTTGGAGTCTCGACGGTGACGGATTTCTGATACATTGGTCCCACCAATCAAGTCGCTTTCTGCAGGAGAATTCTAGAGGCCGGCAAGATTGGTTCGTAGTTTCCGTGATTTTTCCAATTAATACCAGCCGAATGCTAAGGCGGTACCCTAATAAATGGACGACAAATCACCCGCGTTATATCTTTTCTCATCTTCATCCTATCCTCTCCCCTTACTTATACACACATACAGGTACTACATTACCACACGTCACGAGATTAGTGGGGAACTTAGAGCATGGTCTGGCAGCGGCGGTGTGCCATGGGATGAAGGTAGCTGGAGAGAGAAATCTCCGGCAATCTGACCTGTAGGGCGGCGTCGGATCTCAACATACAGAGAAGGGGGAACCCGCCAACTCTCGAGGTAAAATATCCACTATATAAACGTAACTAATGACCCTAGTAGTCGTAGTGCCCGTAAACATCAATTCTGGCCCCAACCCTGACCGTTAATACCACTCCGCCTCTGCAATACCTGTTACACCTTTCACCCCGTCTGCCCCCACTCCTATTCTCCACTCACGCCTTCTAGCTCATTCGAAAATTAGTCTGTAATTTCGTACATTAGCGAATTTTTATTTGAATTAAACTATATGAATGACGGTGGACTGCTCATTTCGGACATCATTGGATAATTATAGTATTAAAAAAATAAGGTGATGGTGCACGAGTGGGACATCGTGAGTGTTCGCGATGTAGAGTAGTTTGGTATAAAATGTATTAATTAGTGCAGAAATTATTCGTTGCAATGACTCAAGATTATTTTATGTAAATCGCTAAGGCCGAATCCCCGTCACCTCATCTAGGAAATTTGTAGCTTCGACTGAAATATTGAATGAGGTCAGGTTGTGTTGTATTGGGGGAAATGGACGTAGTGGAAACTACACGCCTTGTCTCACTAGTCCTGAAAACTTTCTACCAGGGGTCTGACTCACGATTATAACATTTTATATGATTCTCCTAGACATAGTAATGTGCGTGCTACCCCTCCGCGTATCGGCTATTGATCTCATTATCCGACTGAAGAGCGAAGTATACTTCGTAGCTAATCCTTCATAAATTCTCGGCTATCCGTGAGACGCCGCGTCGATGGCTGGGAGGCCGACGTTTCACCTGACATGTCGCAGGCTTCCTCAGGGCAGTGAGGCTTACGTGTAATCCTACATTGTATTTTATCCACCCATTAGGATCACGTAAACATTATTCAACTAATTCGCTATTTATCCACATTCGAACAATAGTCGTAACTTGTCACATGACGTAACATCGCATCAGCGACGAGCCGTACAAGATGCACAAAGGGCTCTGAACAAGCTGCGCGGGTTCAAGGCGTGTCCGAAAGAACGTTCCCTTAGGTATCCAGCAAAGAGAAAGCACAATGCATATGTTGCGGCCAATACAGCAGATTCTGCTCTATTTTTCCACATACTCACCTTCAGAATGTAGGCATTTGCCACATCTCGCGTTAAACAAGTGCTTTCTTTGGTGTAACCGTTAGCGTAACGGGCTGTTATGCCCAAGTCTGCGGGTTCAAACCCGATCGTAGCCGTGGATTTTTAAGGGCGGAAACATACTTCGTATGTTATGTTACGTCCTTCGAAGTCTGTTTCGTGTGTTACAGGGAAAAAATACCGAAAATTCCAAAAAAAAAAAAAAATTGTCATTAATAAAAAAGAGTTGTTATTGACAGTAGTAACCATTACATTTTATTTTATGAGTAGAAAATGCTGTTACACGAGGCCGAAAGGCCGAGTGGCGCAATTCTATGATCAAAATAAAGTCTCTTATATTATCACGAGTGTCATATATTACACTAACGGAAGAAAATCATTGCAACACCCCGAATGCAATGTACAATGTATTCCTCCATACAGATACAGAACATACTACACACGATTACATGGCTGTCTTAAAATCGAACGTTTGGCTTGCACTACTTGCCTTGAAAGTAAAAGTTCTTACTAGAAACTGTCTAAAAGTGGACCTCTTAGTAATCTGAATATGCCCTGAAATTATCCGCTTTTACTAGTGCCTGTCTAAAAGTGTAATTACATCCCCCGTGACTGTCGCCAAGGAACATGTGGGTCATAGTAATATTTTACTCACGTTACGTGTGCTACTACGTGACCCATTGTCCATTGTTTGTACTTCAATCTGCATGCGCCATCTCGTGTGTCACATGCTTTCTTCTCTCTATGCGCGACGTGAGCCACTAGTCTATCAGAGGCAATGTTTTTCTATGAGTATGTTGAATTATGAGATATTCAGCAGGAGGCTGTAGACTCAGACAAACTGTGGTTCAGAGAATAGTTACCCAATCAAGTGTCAAGGGTTTTTAGTAGTAACAGTCAATGTGTTAACCAAGAAAAGAAAACATGCTGGTATTGTTATTCGCATTCTATTTACCCGATGAGATGCGTCAAAGCAACAGCTGTTGTCCAAGCATTATAAATACGTTCATACTATATTAAACAAGTAAATTGACTTAATAAAGTAGACAAGTAAATTTCCTTTTATAAAAATATATAAGGAAGCGCAATTGCACTCGTTCGTTAAACATTTCACTCATGCATTTAAATGCTATTTTTTCCATTGGCTGTTCCCAGGAAATTCCCGGTGGACTCGAAATCGTCCTGTGAAGAAGCCCTGGTGTAAAACACGAGAATAAAAGTTTCGCACAAGCAGGCTTGGAACCTCAAAACACTCACAGAAAACTTGAACACTGAGGCATGGGAGGTGTGGTGTCCAGGAGGTTGAGCAATTCTACCGGTTAGCTGGTGGACAGGGAAGGGCAGGCAACGCTTACGACGCTGATAAATAGGAAAGGATAGGTAAAGGAGGAAGAGAATTGGGATTTGGAACGATCGGACCTTGTCAAGAAAAAGGGGAAGTGACATGCACGTCCATGCAGCAGGCGCTCGCGGGCAGTTCGGCCTGAAACCTCGCACTTGAGCAGCCCTGGGGTTGCTAGTGGCATTTCCAACTCTTTGGGAAGCGGCGCCGCGCGAACGTACTCACCCCTTGCGCGCGAAGTTGGCGAGGTAGTGGATGAGCAGGCGTGACACGGCGGCGTCCTGGCGCGTGTAGTTGTGCGGGAAGAAGGGTTGCCCGTTGACGAGGGGCAGCCCCAGCACGTAGGGCACGTCCTCGCCCCGCACGCTGCCCTGCCGCTGCAACACACGACAATGGCTCCCTCACTCACTCTCACTCCTCACGCTGCCCTGCCGCTGGCACACGCGACAATGGCACTGTCACTCTCACTTCCCCCTTCACTCCGCACGCTGCCCTCCGCTGCAACATACGACAATGGCTCCCTCACTCACTCTCCCTCCCTCTCACTCCGCACGCTGCCCTACCACTTCAACACGCGACAATGGCTCCCTCACTCACTCTCCCTCCCTCTCACTCCGCACGCTGCCCTACCGCTGCAACACGCGACAATGGCTCCCTCACTCACCCTCTCTCCCTATCACTACGCACGCTTATCTGCCGCAGCAAGACGCGACAATGGCACCATTTAAAAGAATTGAACACTAGATTAAGTTCCTTATGCTACGCTGTCAGAATCCTTTCAAATTTTGTTAGCCTCCATACTGTTGGTTGTGTATATTTTGTGAATTCCCGCCTGAGATATGGTATAATATTTTGGGGAAATGTATCTTATAGCTCCAAGACTTTTAGATTGCAAAAAAGAATTGTACGAATAATAAGCAAATCCCACCCGCGTATTTCTTGTAAGCCTCTCTTTATTAATCTAGGAATTTTACCATTAACGTGGTGAAAGTATGAATAGCTCACTACAAACAATTTACATGCTATACATATACATTATTTTACATTTTACCAGATGACATTAATTCTAAACAAAAGTTTAAGTACTAAGTAAAACATTTTACTGCAGCACAACTGTTTCTATACAATAAGAGACCACACCGAACATCCAAAAGGAAGATAATATCAATTTTAACAATGACATTTAATGCATTATTTACCATTTGGATTGTATAATTGTAAAGAACCTGTAACAAGTATTGTACTTCAACGTCTGGGTCAATGACTCGCCATCTCGATCAGATTTTCGTCCAGTTTCCCTGATCCTCGAGCAAATGCTAGGATGGCCCCTTGTTTTGCTTCTGGACATAAATGTAAATTCAAATTAACTTTTCCCTATTGTACGACCCACACAGTTTTTAACTTGTTTTAACGTAAATAAATAAATTAAATAAATAAATAAATAAATAAATAAATAAATAAATAAATAAATAAATAAGTAAATAAATAAATAAATAAAAAGCCGACCCAGAGGGAATCATCCAGCGAGGGTGGAACACCTCCATCTTATGGTATTAAAATACGTACAACATTGACGGAGATAATGGCCAGAGCAGTTGACGTGCCCGGAAACCTCGATCGATCGCTTGTAATTACGTTTGCGTGTAAATAATCCATCCAGTCCAGAGATATTAATACGGGTGAGGACTGATACCGCAATATAGAACTTCACTTATACTTGAGTGTAATTTGAAACAATTAATATTATTAATTAAGAATCTAGGATGTTGCAAAACAGGAAGAACTATCCGCCACAAAATCGATTTTACGTCTTTTCCCCCTACAACTCTTGTTTCTTTCGCAGAACCAAACAGAGCTCATCCTCTTCTCTCTCTCTCATTCTCTACGGAAACACATCAAAGTGCTTCTTGAATTGAGACGTCGAAGCTTTCGGATAGGTTGAATCGTGACTCTGGAATAAAAGGCTGCTCTCCAACTGTCCTTAGGTGAGTGTATCTCGGTTCAGCCGCTCTGTTTTGAAAATACTGAAGCTCCCGAACGCATCGGGAACCTTTTAACCGCGGGGGAACTGCGTTCGGTGGGACGGTCGCTACAAAGCCCACGTTCCATCACCAGCTCCCTCTCGACTGCCTTTCGACACATGTCGTGCTTGTTCCGACGACAGTTGTTTACTTCACTTGCTGTTGAAGAGAGTTTTGTTCATAGTTCATAGCTTACGAAACACTATTATCATAATGTGAATTATAAAAAAATAACGAAAATATTAACTATTCACATTAAACGTCTGAACATAATAAAAATGTCTAATAAAGTGATAAAGTAATATTCCAGTAAATTCTAGTATTTCACACAAAATATTAATAAAAACTTTATTTTTACTTTATAAGAATTTTCATTACAAGTGGGCGAATTTATTTATGAAGAGTCTCTATGATATTGTTATCTATGATATTGTCTCTATGATTTTATTATATTGAAATGTCCTTTATGCCAGTTCACGTGTAGCGTATCTCATATTTCTGGAATAAAATTTTATTTATACTGGTCTTCATAAATTGATTTTCTATAAATAAACCTGGGGTACAGCAACGAAATTTATTGCGTAGAAGACAATAATACCATTATTTCAATCACAAATAACACAGAGTTCCGAACAAATTCTGGGCTTTTTTGATTCTGATTAGTGATATGAATTCATTTGAGTTAATATTTAATAGATTTGAAATCCATTTTTCTCTAACACGCATGAAGGTTTTGTAATTTCAAAGAAAAGTCTGGTAAACAAAACATTTTGATTTATGAAAATTTCAAGAAACACACAGTGTATAAAAAAATTAAAACTAGATATACAAAATTTTACTTAAGGAAGAAGAAGTACAAATATGTATAAAATCGGTACACATGCTCATTGACAACGCAGTTACATTAGCAATAATGTTATATTTGTACTAATAATATCAGAGACACTGCTAACACTTTCTTTTGCTGAAATTTTGGCTTCTCAGTCACCATCTGTTTAACTCTACACTTTATTTCCTTAAGAAGCAAGAGTGCCATCTTCCCTTACTAATATTTGCTCTAATAACTTTTTCCATTTCTTTCAGGTCTTGATGAAACTTCTCTTCATATACCTCACTGAAATTCAATTATCACCGAATTATCGCGACAGAAATCAAGGTGGTTGTAGAGAAAATGAAGTTGGATGCTCACGTTTAATCCTAAATTCTTCATTAGAAATTAGAATTTCATCCACTACAGTTTTGAAATCTGGATGTTTCTTGTTTCCTAATTAATTCACAGAGACTGTTTTTAAACCTGACCAGGTCAGTCTTTCTTCATCACCAGGGCTCTTATTCTCAGGATCTAAATTGTTTTCAAAAATGACCTATAAAATTACTTCGAAATAAGAAGAAAATTACCTGTAAAATGACTTAAAAACAAGTGAAAAATGATCCATGTTTTAAAAACCTTAAACATTTTGAAAATGTTTTTAGAATTTAATAAATTTTACAATTATTAATAAAATGTATATACATAGAATTATATTTAATATTAATTCCTTACGTTAGGAGGAAATGGAAGACGTAGATCCGATCTTCCAACCGTCAGTTTAGAGAAGTCGGGGATGTTACCGAAGATCCGCGCAATTTTGAGACTTCGAGAAACAGACTCCACTGCAGCAGAGAGTTTCGTCATGAATTGATGATGGAATAAAAGCTTCGTCAAGAACCGATGATACTTTATAAACATGAAAACTATACATTTCCATCCAATAACTATACATTTGTATTATCTATGTGTCGTAATAAATACTTAATTACGAGTTCGCTAAGTCCAGAATGCACCAATGAAAAGATAGCATGTCATCATAATCCGAACTATGCTCATCCCTCATTAGAGTACCAAAGTGTTCATCTTCCATTAGATTTCTAATTTGATGCCCAACAAAGATGCCTTCTTTAATTTTGGTCTCTGAAAGAACAGGAAATTTTGAAGAAATAATCTTAAACCACTCTCCATTCTTCTTCAGAACCTTGACAAACTGTTTCACCATACCAAGTTTGATATGGAGTGGCGGCAATTATATATGTAATCCAGATGAAAAACTGAATAATAAAAATTTTCATCAAAAGCGGCAAATCGTCGCAGCTCTATGTAATCATTAAAAGAACTTAGTGTTTTCATTACCTGAATACCTTTCCTTTTCCTTCCGTAGATTTGCCCTACTCTACATACATAAGGAAGAAAAATTTGACATATTATCGACATTTATTATTTATTAATACGTTATTCTTCTTGTATTGGAGAAACCACAGACAATTACTGATAAGAGAAGCCGGCTGCTAGAATTCTCCTCCAGTCAGCCACTGAATTCGACCCAGCTAACTTCTGTCAACAATCCACGATCGTCGGGACTCAAATCGCAGAACCTCCAGAGTATTTGTATTTAGCCATTATATGTCCCTTAAAGAGCAATTGGCCTCGGCGCCGTTATATCCTGGGGTTCCTAGCCGGTCACCGCACCAGGAACCCACGATGTCTGGGATGCGTTTCACCTTCGTGACTTCACGTGGTTAACAAATTCAACTAGCGAAATCGTGTTTGCTGTCGTGGCCTTTCAGTAGTACCACTCAACCATTCACTTCGATGAGCGAGTTAAAACCTCGGTCAGCAAGGCCGGCACGGGAATTGAACCCGGTCCTCCCGAATGCAAAGTTGCTACTTCTCTCGGTTCCTCCAGTGGACTATGCTGCAAATGCAGCAATCTTTCCACCGAGCTATCGCATGCAGTGCAGCCAGTTGAGGTTTAGTGCCCGTCGTATCAGTCGGGGCTCGCGTCTTCGGCCTAGCCTCGTGTTCTCCTGCGCTGAGGACTTCGCACCATCTCTCGGCATCTCTTTCCCCAGAGACCACTACCGCCCCGTGCGTCTCAGAAGCGCCGCGCTCCCGGAAGCGCTCCGCCCCCTTCGCACGCCGTCGCGGCGCCCCGTCGTCGATTATTCACGTGTTTTTTCGATAAAAGCGCGTGCGACGGGAGAGGAATGGGGTAAAAGGAAGAAGAAGAAGAGCGGACAACAGGGAGAGCAAGGGGCATCTGTCTTACGATGTCCACATTCGCCCTGTGTTGAGCGTCTGCGATTCGGTTGTGTTTGGATTCATTGGTTGATTGTTAGTGATTCCGGGTGGGTCAACTACTAAGGTCATTAGACCCGTATGTTTATTGCATGTTTTTTCCATGGGAGTTGGTGTTGGGTTTTCTCCAACCAGGTGGGGTACCACCCCAACTAAGGCAAGCTCTAAACTTCCGACTGGTATCCCTGCACGTATGGTAGTGAAATGAATGTTAGTGTATTGTGTGTGAGGGGTGGCGAGAAGACAAGAAAATGGAAGGAAAGATCACGCGCGGTCAGTGGCCCGCTTGCTAAGGCTCTGCCCTACTGCTCCGACATTCGCCTGGTCTTGATCGGAGAAATTACGTTAAACTGTTAATCAGAGCAGGCAGCCGCTAGAATTCTTCTCGAGACAGCGACAGAACTCGCCCTATGTAGGCCTCGGGCCTAGGACGTCCTGGTCTGAGGGTTTGCAGTGACATCAGATGATGCCCAGAGCCACCTCTCTCGGTTCGTGTTTGGACTTTCATGTTGGTTTAATGAATGGCTCAGAATAAATAATACAACCTTCTAGAGCATGTAAAAGGTCAAATATAACTACTTTACCCAATGAAAATACGCTGATAAATTTCATGTAATGACGTTACACATGCGATATTTGCACCTGATTGCTAGGCAATTCTACACACGTCGGAACTTGGCGGGTCACGGTGTTACTCAGTTCAAGAGGGGCAAATTTCACATGTGTAAGTTTGTTATATGAAAGTTATCACCACGTATTTCTTGGTAAAAAAATATTTTATTTTGCCTCGCCCTAGAATTCCTTGAAGCTTGTAACGTTTATTCTCAAATAACACGGTATATAAGCCTGCTACTGCCCAAACGAATGCTGTATGCTCTTCTTAGATTCCGAAAAGGCTACAATTAAAAATCTCGAGAAAACACGTTACGCAAAACTTCTGTTATGTGATTAAGGTTTAAAGATTTATTTGTAGAGGTATATTCATGGTATTTCAGGTAACGTGTGGTAGAAAAATTTCTCCAGAAATATGAATCGTTGAAAAAAAATCCCTGAAACTAAATATCAATACTTTATAAAGACATGTTTCTGGTTAATGAAGACACCCCCAGCATTCGAGTACGAAACATTCTTTGTAATTTAAAACATAATAATTGACGTTCTGTTACAGAAGGTACATTTAATGAATTTTATGTAAAAAGTGGAAACGCATAGATGTCGTTATGGGGATGGCGCTGAAGCCTTTTGGTTGACATAATATTTGGAATAGTTTTGTAGTGTAGAATAACTGTATGAAAATTATATAGGAATTGTTTTTAATAAGTAATTTTACCAATTGTTTTCCGCAATTAATCTTCATTTAACGTACGCATATACTTGAATTATCATACATATAATACAAAAAATTTACTACTGAAGATTACTTACATTGAAGAATTGATTAAAATTTTTATTCAATATTTGAAATTTAATTAGCAATATTTTCAATTTATGTTTTGAAGGATAAAACATACTTTTCCCAATTTCACCACACACATCTCGGAAAAAATAAAGTACTGGTAGTGGTACAAATAATATTTCTGTATTTTTAAAATTCTTACGCTGCATTACTAAATTCGTTTTGGAAAACTATTTTAGAATTAGTATTCTTCTTTCAGAATAGCTGCTTTCCTAAAACTTGCCCATCTTTAATTTATTCTATTTTCATTAATTTATTTCAAAACCATAAATTTTGTTCCAGTAATGGAATGTAGTAGTCGGATACTTGACTCAGAATTCTTTAGTCAATATTCCCTAAGACTTCAACTTACGAATAAGGCATCAGTTGATATTACATTATTGTATTTCTAATATTAATAAGATATTTTCAGTTTATCTTTTTAATAAAAAATAAAGGAAAAGTACTGTATTACTTTCTTTCTAACTCTCACCACCGACAAGTATAACCTCCTCGTCTGCAACTTTGAAGCACGTGAAAAGCCTTCAATTGTTAATTTTGAAATGCCGTGCGTGAAGTTTCCACCTCTAGTGCCGCTACCTAAGCTCGAAGTATAAACTATTAGCATAAACTTTCAAATTCCGATTCCGCGCTGCGGAGGCGGTCTTTTGTCCCGACCAGAGACAGACCGCAGCGATAAATCCGAGGAGCGCCGCGCGGGGCGGTGGGGGCGCTGCCATTAGCTGATGAGTGCGCGGTCGTTCCACTGATCGATTTCCAGCGACAGCTGAATAACATTCGGCGCGAACTCCGCCCGCCCAGAGGGCGAAAGAGCGAAAGACGCCGCCCCGCAGCCAGGGCACTCGCCGGCAAAACTTCGGAGCAGTTTTGTACTACGAAATCGGGAGTCTGGCTGTCGCTCAGGACTATCTATCTGCGACTATCGTCCAGTCGTGTGTATATGTAGATAGAAAAACGTAGATATATAGATCGGTAGATCGATGGATAGATAGATAGGTAGGTAGATAGATACAAGTGTGTCTGCATGTGTGTGTATTTGTATGACTACTTTTGTGAAAGTACTCTTATTTATGTACGGAAGTACTGTATGTGTTACGCACAACACTATTCCATTAGAAGCTCTTGAGCTCAAACTTGTTGACTTGATACATGACAGGAATATAACCTCATTGGGCCGTTTCGAGAATCATGTAATTTTAAGCATACTTTAAATGCCATAATTCCTGTGACATCGTCAAAATTTTCTGAAAAATGACTGCAAATTTGGGCTTAAAATGTATTACTTGAATAGACATATGTATGTTTTTTTAAATAGTATGTTATAGTTGCAATTTTCATTTAGACATCTGAAGTTTTAAAAATTGTAAATTTTCAAATATTTGCGAATCTACCACCTACAATATTAAAAGCAGATATGTATTTCTAAATGCAATTAAATGCAGGATTTTAAATTTCAAAATAATGTCTCGTATATTGTTCAAATGTGAGTAAATTAAATAATGTTGACGAGAATATTGTGACATTTTCTCGAAAATATGAATGTATCAGGGGAGGAAGGAACACTGGTTATGAATATAGTTAGTATTATGTAACTCTGCGCATTCCTACCAATTCCCTTATTTTAACCGTCAGTTATGGAATGAATGTAAAATACATTACTACCCTGAGAATTATAAATACAAAATGCCTAATTGTTTCATGTAACTATGTGATTGCGGGTGTGGATAAAAACGTTATTGTTTCGTTTTATATTCATGTCCCAAATTACTTTTACAACTTTTACCAAGTAAATCCGAAATGAACGGTAATGCTGTAGTACTTTTGATCGACGTTTTGCACGGTTCCTTCCCCATCTAGAGCCGAAAACTATGGCACTTTATGTAAAGAAATAATAAGAAAATGTCACTTGAGAGCTGATATTTTCTTACTCATTCCTACTGAAATTGGCGGAACGTCATAAAGAAGATAGCTAACATGATCTAACAACGATAGTTAAGGTAGAAAATGGAGTGCGCAAACGTGTTCATCCAGTAGTTACTGAGTATTAGACCATAATAATTATTTGCTAATCAGTGCTGGCATGGTCATTACTTTTAATGGACTCCATTAAGGGGCGTAATAGAATATTATCGCTCGATCTTCAAATTACCTGAACTTGTATCTTTCGATGAAAATAAAGAGAGCGGTTTTAATTTGCATTCCTTTAATGTTTTTTCCTCAATATTCCTTCCTGATGAGTAGAATGAAGAGTCATTTAAACCTAGATTTAGTTTCTTCCGCTTTTTACAAAACCAGATAATGCATTATTAGTCACCTGACTGAAGTACCGTCTTTATACATAAGTACCTAATTGTTCATGATAAATAGGTGAATTTCCAAACTACAAGAAGCTATACATATTCAACAATAAATATTTTGGTAAAGATAATGTGCACCTACACGTTTATTTCAATGCTAACAATATCTCAACAGCAGACAGATTTCTAAATGGATTTATCATTGTTTTTTAGATATAATTTCATAATGCACAAGTCTTTGCTAAAAATTATACTCATGCTAATTTTCAAAATTGCCTAAACATATTTTTCCTGAACACATTTTTCTTGTGTACAAAATCTTAATAAGTTGATGTAATCAGTAATAATTGTTATGTAATTTGAGTTTATTTTAGTCATGTATTTCTCACCTGGAAATGAAGACGTAAAAGCCTTCGAAACGTTGTATACATCCAAGAATGTTTTAAATAAAACTATGTTTATGAACTGTTAAACTTAACTGAAATTTAAATGCATGATTATCTCTATATCAGTGAAACCTGCTTTAAAGGAATAAATATCGCAGACAATCAATACCATTATTTAATAAAATAATATCGAACTAAAAAAAGCGGTTTCGGCCCACAGAGCACTTCGTTGTCGGAGCTGTGGGTTGTTGACGCGAGATTCCAAAGCCTTCTGCTCTCGCAAACACTCGGCCTTCCTTGGCTGCTGATGGCTCTCATGCACTTTGCTCCTAATTGCACGGCCGCTGTTTACGTTGAGAGCTCGCTCTCATTAGGTGAGGTAACACAATTCTTGTAAAAAGATAAATGTGACGATATTTGAGTCGATACTGAGTTTGGTTTGGATACCGTCAACAGGGTGAAGTAAATAAGTAAGTTTATGGACTAATTATTTCGTGTTTCCGGGCGCATGAATAATTATGCTCATTGGTCCTGTAAGTGAAGTGTGTTTCTATAACGGGGCGTGTAGGTGTTTTTCCCCGGCTAGCTAGTAAGATGTGGTACAGACCGACAATTCGCAGTTTTCCAGAGCAAGGTATTTCCCCTAGTTGGGATCCTCTTTGCCGGGACAAACATAACGCTCTGGACTGGTATTCCAGCATGTGTGGTAGTGTAGTGTATGTAAGTGTATGTAAATGAGGGGTGAGGAGAGACCAAGTACGAGGGAAAAAAATCGCACGCGGTCTTGAAAACTTGATAACTTCCGCACGCGGCGAAAAAAAATCGCATTTGTTTGGGTAATATTCCTGTATCCACCTCGTATTGATCAGAATAACCAAGAAAAACGACCTATCAGAGCATGGCCCCTAGAATTTGCCCTAGACAGCGGATGTACTATATGTAGCTAGAATCGAAAATCCCACTACTGTCGGGATTATATACATATGACCTTCCGGTAAAAGCCACTGCAGTAACATTAGTAGATGGTCTAAGCCACTTACGCTAGCATCTCCGACATCGAAATTATTCAGCGATTCTAGTCCGAATATATTCGATCAATAACAAACGCACCCTGGTATGTCAGCAATGAAGTACTCCATAACTATCTTCAAATCAAGACCATCAAAGAAGAAATACCGCCCGCGAGTCATAAATGCCACACAATACTAGAAAATAAATTAGGCAATAGTGAAGAAACATAAAATCATGAACAATGTTAATGGCTGTGCGAACTTAACATTTTCTCGGTTTCTATCCTGGCTCTTATGACCCTCGTAAACGTTCAAATCCCACATGCTCGCAACCACTCTCGTTAACCTCCGTATCTCCTATGTCCTTTCACGACCACTCTCCTTAATGTTTCATTCTCTTCTCTAAATTTGCTTCCCTGCCTAACGCCATCAGTTTATACTACCCCTTCCTCTTAGACCCACTAAGACTCCGCCCTCTCTCCTCCTGCTCTAATAGTGTTCCTATTCATTTTCTTATTTTCTACCAGATGTTGGATTGGTCCGCAGGAAATTCGTCAAAGTACTGCGCACTACTGCAGTACATACTCTCGCGTCCCTCTCGCGCGGACATGCGCGCGTAGTATTTACGACACCTGATCAAGCTTGCGCGAGTTACATCCCCTTGGCTAACGGTAACCAATGCATACCAGGATGCTTACTAGAAACGATTCGAGGAGAAATCTTGTTTGTGATCTCCTAGTGAATAACATGTAAATTGTACATAAACGGGAGCCAAGTAACTCTCACCAGCATTGTTCCTTCAGACGCTGCTCAAGTTTCTCGATGTCGGAATCGATGTTAATTCATATTTCAAGTATACAACTGCTGTACGACTTATTGTAATAAAATGTTTAAAAAAACTTGATTTTTGTCACTGGAAACATAATTCGCGCTGGCCTCGGTTCGGCTATACTACAGATTACTGCAAGTGGGGATCATTGCGAGCCACCTGCCTTCTATTGAGTCATAATTGGCAGTTGCAGGGGGAGGGTGTTTTCTGTGCAGGGCGCTCGCGCTACGCACGTGCGGGGTTGGGAAAGCTAGCCAGCGGTGCCATAAATATGTCGGCACTCTGTCGACTCCTCGCGACTCTTCGCTACACAAAAGTTTCCTGTGCTCGGCCTCCCTGCGCGTCCGTCTCACTCGATCTCCTTTCTCTTCCTCGTCTGTTAGTTCTATAGTCAATTTTTATATTAAATAATCGATATATAACATTACACATGAAACTCTTTTTATGAAATATTCGATAGCCTTCTTGCATTCAATATAGGCCAGTCCCATATCCTCTAAACATGCTTCTATGATGTCATTCATTTTCAATGATGTTGTTTAGTCCCAAAAGATTTTTCTCTTTGACGTTTCGTTAACCAACTGACGTTAACCCCATCCATTCGAAGAATACACTCAATATCAGACGCAATCGGTTTCTGGTTCAGTTTCCGGAAATCGGGCAAGGCGATCTGTTGTAAGCTGTCTTCTGTGATGTGAAACATTGACAGTTACGTCAATGACCCAATAACAGATTTTAAATCCATCAAAGTCTTCATGTTTCAGTACAGGGCTTAACGTTTCTTTAAAGAAACAGCGAAAACCCATTGCATCTTAGCATTTCTTACTTAGAACAAACCTATAATAGTTTTCAAAACTGTAGTTCATTTTCTACTATAATATTTAGAATAAACGGAAAATTACTGTATGAGACAGGACTATCGATTCATGTAGTGTAATAATGATCTGGAAGTGTTATGTATTTTTTATCTCATATGGTCACATTTCTCGTAATATTTAAACAGCACATACATTCTCGCGATATTGGAAACAGCTTCATAATATTGAAGTATTGCATTTTTTGCGCTACTAACACATCAGCCATTATTTGAAAACATCCAATTCAACCAAGAAGTGACACGCATTGTTGTCAGCGTAGCGTTGTGAAAAATAAGTGCATTCGTTTCGCTAATAATAACAATTAGCAGTAATTAGAATATATGTAATTGACATCAAAATAATTACGAACATTTGTGAGATGCCTTTCGCCGTAAGATAACAATTCCGATGGTGTTTCATTTCATCACAGACTTCTAACATCCAACCTACATACACGATAAACACTATTTATTTTCAAGAAAGAGTGTGTTCATGGTTTCTCGAAAAAGAGAAGATGATATAAACAAAACTAGTGCTACTCAAGAGCTTCTCAATCGATGCGGTATTGTTGCGAAATTTCTATTAAGCTTTGCGGATTGCATAAAAATAAATTCATCAATACATTGAGAATACACATTGAGTAAAAAGAAAAAATGAGAAAGGAAAAATAGAAATAGTATTGAAATTTTCAATAGGAAATTATAAATAAAATTAAATTACGAATTTTTCACATCTTTAATTCAATTCATCTTTAATTCAATTCCATGGGCGGTGGTTGCTGTAAAACCAGTATATATTTCAATAATTTAAAGGAGAAATTACACAAACCTACTCATTTCTTCAAAACATTGTGCTTGACCTTTTTTGAAGAGCTAATTTTGTACAACACACTTTGTTTGAGGCAAAATATCTATCTTCAATTTTGTAGTTTTGAAAAGTTTTTTGCAATTATCAAAAAACCGAGCAATACCTGAAAATGAGACCAGCGCTTCTTTCTTACATAAGTGAAAAAATTGAAAGAAATCATTTGGAGCGGTTTTTGAGAAGTTTTTGTAATATTTCATTCGCAAAATACGCGAAGACTACTGTTTCTTCAAAAACAATTTCATTACATTTTTAAAGAGCCAATTTTGTACAACAGCCTCTGTCTGCGACAAAACTTTCTATTTTCAATTTTGAATAATTGGGAATGTCAGCAAAAGTGAAGCCTGCACCATTCTCTTAAAAGTCCTTTGCACTATTCAGCAAAATTTAATCAAACAAATTGGAACCATTATTTGAAAATTTTGAGAATGTCCCAAGGGTGTCATGTTAAGTACACCCCAAAATTAAAATATCGGTTTGAAATTTCAGGGTCCGAGACATCAGCTAAAACAAATGGAGAATGTCAATTTTGGAGAATATCAGCAGAACGGTTTGTACACTAGTGTTCTGCACTGACGGGCGGACAGAGTCGTTTAGCATGAATCTATTTTTTGGAATCTAGGACTAATGAAACATGGATACTGGCTACGCCACGTGTTAGAGGATTTTTTTTCTAAATTTATCAAGTGGATTTGTCCACTTTTTCCTTACCAGGGCTCGGCAATAAAACTTTTAGTGGCGTAAATTGTGCGTTTTCCGTTTCACGATTACAATACGTTCCCTTCTTACGTTCATAAGTGCAAAAATATAGAATGTAGAAAGCAAGAAAATTATTTAAAACCAAACAACTAACAAAAATTGTATCAGAAAGCATTCTCCAATTGTTGGATTTTTTTTGATAAATCAAGAAAAAGAATCAAAATATGCATTTACAGTTAATCATATTGAAAATTAAGAGACGCGGAAGAAACTAATCTTGTTAGAACCGACTAAGGATAATATGTTTATCCTCTGTAGATTTTCAACTCCCACTACAATTTGTTTCAATAATTTGATCAGCAATCTCAGTCGTCTCTTAACTATTCAAAGGTGTTCTGGTACTCTCTATTATTTTTGTCATTCCGTCGTGGAACATGTTTCGATTATTTTCATTCTAGAATATCATAGCTAGAATTCGATAAAAGTACACTTCAACAAGGTACGAAAGTACTTTTACGGATATCTTTTTCATTAAGAATCGGCATTTTGCGCATTTTCTTAAACGCGGATTGAAAGGGAAGAACGCAAGCCCCTTGACATTAGGCAATGGGGGGCTGTCTAATCACTAAACAGCGCAACTTCATGTAATTGCATATTTTTTACTGATTGCGCATATTTAAAGGCATTATATTAAACTTATCTATCAACAAAAATGGAACAAAAATAGCGTAGTTCAATTTTCCATAATAACATAATTCTGCATAATAGTTTGTTCTTTAACGGCATATTTTTATTTTTGCGCCACATTTAAGTGTATAATATTCCATGTTTTTGTGCAGAAGTGGGTCAAAGTAAGATATTTTCGTAAATTGCTCCTTCAAAAGGAAAGTGAATTAAGTCATGCCAATACTACAATACTAATTAGAATAGTCTTCTGATAGGAAAGTTTCATTCATAAGATTGATTCCAATTTCTGATAGTCTTCTGATAACATTGTTTTCGCTTGGATTGACGTACTTCCTGTAACTTTATTCGTGCACAAGAACTTTGCATAGTCTTTGCGATCTTCATTTAGTCCATGAAAAAAGCTTGCTAATGAAACAATCGTTGAAACACATTGTATTTACGTGGCCCCTCCTTGTCAATGACAGAGAATATAAAAAGTTGTTGTATGATCCCCCTGAACAAGATGTCTCAGAATATGTTATGAAGTTCTAGCACATGAAATTTATGAAGGCCAATCTAAGACTATCACTATTTCCAATGCCCATATAGTGATAAAATTGCCATAATCACAGTTACCGTACCATTAAATGCAATTGGGGTCGCTAATAACTTAAATGTTGATGCAACCTTAAATAAAAAAAGTTAAATATATGACTACTGCATTGAAAAACATTCCGTGAACCTGGAGAACAGCTGTGGATGAGAATTCGCCTAACTATCAGAGATAAATTTCATGTATATTTGTTGTGTGTTTATGTAATTTCCCACAAATTCCCTGACATAATGATAATCTTCGACCCTTCACATGCCGTAGAAGTTTGTAGTTTTTTCTGATACAATTGGTCCATCACATTTATTTGCTCAAGGGAATCTTTGATCCCCTACATACCCTAAAAGTGTGTTGTAACATGTATTCTGTCACCTGGCCCATCCCATTGATTAGCACAACGTGATCATTTTCGACTACCTTCATGCTCTAAAAATTTGTTGTAACATATCTGATACACCTAGGCTCTCCCATTTCTGGGCAAAAAGCGATAATATTCAACTCCGCACATGCGCTAGAAGTTTGTAACTTTTATTCTGAGATACCCTGAATAACAACCGCACGTCTTGTTTACTTTGCGCGTCCCACCGTCGCAAAGCGGGTTCTCTCCCCTCCCTCCAGGGCGGCGCTGTGGTCGCACCTGTTGGCGACAGGCGTCGGGGCGCAATGTTAATGCGAAGGGGCGGAGGCGGAGGGGCGGGGTGAGGCAGGGCGTGAATGGGCTGTGGGATGGGACGGAGATGCCTGGAAAAGTAAATGATATAAAATTAGGTGATGAAAAAGCGAAGTAACATGGTGGGCTGATGTGTGAAGGGATTGATTGATGGATTGGTTGCTCAGGTATTTCGAGCTCGTTCACTGTTGTGGCCTGTAGTCACAAAAGTGTAGGACATGTTATATGCCTGGAAGTGTTCCCACACCCTTTGAACGTAAGATGCGGTTGCAGATCCGCACGTCAGCTGTCGGGGGTTTCTTACCCCTGTCGCCTGCACCAGTGGGGCATCGCCCCAGCTGGCTGAGCGATACCTCGCTGGGGGAAATATTTTGAAGGAGAAATCCTTCGAAAGTTGACTTGTATGTCTGCGCCCGATCTCACCATCAAACGGGAGAAGAACACCGCCACCTTCAGGTAGAAAACATTCCCCGCACTAACTTGATTAATGGCCACAACAATTGACGCTCCCGGAAATATCAACCAACAATCTATCAAATAATGTGAGGGTGTGCGTGTACGGAAGACAAGGGTACGAGGATGAAATAGGAAAGTTTGAGTGCAATCCTGGTCAATTTCTTGAGGTACAGTTTCATCATTTTCCTGATATAGATGGGAGAAACCATGGAATAAATAGCGGTTCGAGCGTCATCAGCTTACAGTGTTATGGATGAGGGATTGATGGTGTGAGGCAGCGAAGTGTGAGAAACAGCCAGACGGAGCAGATGGGGTGAGGGAGGCAAAGAAACTAACAAATAGACCGTTTGGAATCACAAGATTTCAACAATAATTTTGGTCCTTTCTATATACTAATTGATTACATTTAGATTTGATTTATTTAGTGAAAAACAGTAAAAACTGTATGAGATGTATGTGGGAGAAGGTAATCGGCGCACGTTTTCTAGAGTTCCAGTATACCTTACCATGATTTTTACTGTAAATAGTTGAAAGATGAGTAAAAGTTGAAGATAAATAAATAAATAAATAAAAATAAAATTAAAAAAGCGTGAGGTTTTCGACATTTGAAACACTAAACATTTTTGTCCCCGAGTTATAGAAAACTTAGTTAACTGTTGCGAATAACTGCAGATTTTATTTTCTGCATTGCTAACAAAATAGTAACTCGCCCTTACCTCTACTCCTACCACTACAGGAGAGTTCAACAAAACGTGTGCATTGTGAAGCTACATTTACGTCCAGAAGCACAACAAGGGGCCGTGTCAGCATTTGCACAATGTATCAGGGAAACTGGACAAAAACTTGAATGAAATGGGTGGATTGATGTCATGATCGAGATGGGAATTCATGTCCAATATTCATCTATTCACCTATTCAGACAACTTTCCATCAAGAGTAGTGATCTGTATCTATCCACAGATTGCAGCACGAGTGTATTTACCTTAAAGCATAATTAAGTTATAGAACCTTGTCACATTAACGAGAAACATTATTGAAGTCTGGCAATCTCGTAGATGAAAAAATATGATTTTTTAGTGTAGTAGTGTCGAAATATGAATTCGCATTTGTTCACGTGTGAGAAAAAACTTCACTAAGACACACCGCATTGATCAATACCTAGGCAGATCGTTCAGTTATGCAGAAACGATAAGATCGACAAATCAGCATTGCCAGAACGTTATCTCAGTATATTGAAAAGTAATGCTCTTGAAATAAATGCAGAATTGTTACATTTAGTCTAACAGCGCCAGCAGCAGCGGTGTCTTACCAGATAACATTTAATGTTTGTGCATTTTTTTTGCTCCACGTTAGCTTGAATACTGTTCTCTCAAGTTTTTAAATTACATAAGTTATTTTATTATGTTTCGGTGTTGTTTTGAACTAGTCTTGCTCCTGTTGGGTAAAATCCTTTGAAAATCTCCAAAATCACCAAAATCCCAAAAATAACCATGGAATGTCTAAATACCGATTGTCAGTTTACTCACGTGGTGCGGAGTTAAATATATTTTGAGATGTAATATAACAATTTGTAAGAAAAAAGTAAACGATGTGAAATGAGGTGTTTTGTTAAACCGAAATATTTTAACAACCATATTATTAACAAAATTTTAATATAGCTACATTGTTCAAACTTAGAACAATATAGCATTGTAATGGTAAGAGCATCTGCGTACAAGTGTATATAATGTATTGCGAAAGAGGAGCAATGGAAATTTTTCTCAAACATGTGCGCGAGAGAAATATCGTTTCTCTATTATCTGAGTTAGAGTGGCGTCCGGAGCAGGTGCTGGAAAGGCTCGTCTTTATCTTAAGCATATTTATGAGAGATTTCCAAAACCGATGTCAACCCTAACAAGGAGACAGATTATGGAAATGAGGAAGAATCGAAACTTATGAGATAGTGACCTGTAAGAGTCAAAAGAATGTAATAGTAATGCTTGTTTATTACGTCCAACAAATGTAGAGTTCAGGCAGAAGTGGCGTAATGACAACATACATTTCTCTGTTTTCTATAAAAGGATTCTCTTGTGTTGATAACGGGAGAGACAACCCAGATATACTGTAGTATCAACGTCACGCTGCTCTACAGCTCTATTTTTTATTCAACTTATTTTCATACCTCATCGGATTTAAAACTCTGCACGTGAAACCTCACACACCATCACACTCCTCTAGGGATCTTTTCTTCCCTGCGAATTCAATATATTTGCATCCTGTATTGGAGGCATTCGTAATATCATGTAAGTACTGCTGGAAACACAACACACCTGCAGCGAAAGTAATTACATCATGTTGTGTTAATGAATCTTCAGCACAAATTTGGTTTATTGTGGTACAGAAGTACATAAGTATAACAAACCAGTTACGAACCCCTTTAAAAATTACGAGTATTTTCTTCGGTTTCGTGTCTTGGAAGCTTGTCACCCCAAAGCGTCGAGTCGTCTCCTCCGAGACGTACCCCGTGGGTTCGTCGCGCGCACTTGGCGTCGGCGGCTGAAGCGCTGCCTGCGTGTTGATGCGCCGAGTGCTGTTTGCTCGCGAAGGGCGGCGCGGGGGGGGGGATTTCCCAAAAGTGCGTGTCGTGTGGCTGCGGCTGCTCGTGACGGATGCAAGGCGAAATTACTCGGAAGCGTATCGATCCTCTGGTGGGGGTTACGAACGATTCGAGTCGGTGCCTCGCCTCCAACAAGGTTTCAAACAAGCACCTGTTCCACAATCAACCGGCTAAGGAGATCAACTGATGTCACTGTAGTGAGGCTGTCAGCAAGGTTCTAAGGTTTGAGCCCCGAAGGTGGGAGGATTTTCCACACTAACTAGGTAGCTGGGTTAAATTAAGCTGCACTCTGGATTAGAAGTCCAGTACGTGGCACCTCTGATCGATATTTTTCTGTGGTTTCTCCGAGATGGGGTGCTAGGGTGAAACAGCAACGTCCGAACGATGAAGTCGGGTGTTGCAGGTGGAGGGCAGCGAGAGCGTGGGTTCTGCAAAATGAAGGCAGTGCCGCCGGTGGGGATAAAGTTGAGAAGCGAGTTACTGCGAGAGAGGAGACACAGTTAGGATGCAGGGCCGAAATAACTCGACATTTGCGGAAGATAGCTCCGGGAGTGAAGGCAGCGAGGGTCGCCAAGGCGGAACGGTGTGTTTGGGGGTGGTGCAAGAGGCCGGGCAGCGGAGAGTGAATTCTGAATTAATTGATTGCCATCGATTCCTGGTGCGTCAACTCATAAGGTCATTAGTCTCGAAGTGCAGTGCTTATGTTTTGCCTGGGTGGTGTTGATCGGGGGCGGGGAGATCCGATGTCTACTCTCCATCGACCAGCAGTGTTTTCCCTAACCAGGTATCTCCCACCAGCGTGCCACCACCCCAGCCGGGGCAAGCTCTAAACTCCTGGCCGGTATCCCTGCATTTGTTTTAGTATAGTGCATGTCAGTGTAAGTGTGTGTAAGTAAAGGGTGAGGAGAGAACAAGGAAGAGGGAGAAAATATCGCACGCCTGGTGTTTACCGAAGAAAGCGCGGAAATCTAGCTATCAGAGACGCTGGGCGCTAAAATTCTCCTCCCGACAGCGACAGAACTCGACCCAGCTAATCTAGCTAGTGTCGAAAATCATACCACGGCCGGGCCTCGAACCATGAGGCCTCCCGGTCAGAGGCACTGCAAAGCCCTGTGCCGCCTCTCCCGTCGCATAGAATCTGAAAAGCGTGGCGGCGCCAGCGGGGATGGAGGGCACTGCAAGCGGGCGGGGGGGGAGTGAGGCCTAGGGCTGGGAGGGCGAGCGAGGCGCGGG
>BOPP01000053.1:4868999-4897552 GCA_017312745.1 Gryllus bimaculatus | reverse complement strand
GGGGGGGGGCGGCCCGTGGCCAACGACATAATTAATGACTATGGAAGGCAGAGCGTCCTCCAGCGAGCGACGACAACCCAATTACCCCCACCCGCCGCCGCCGCCGCCGCCTCGCCCCCTCCGCAGGTTGCTTCTCGAGATTTCCGCTCTCGTCGGTCTCCGCGCTAACAAATAACAAACACGGTTGCTCTGCGGAACCCACGGCCCTGCCCTGTTATGTGGAACCTACTATTTCTCACGAATATAAAAGTGGAATAAAAAAAACAACCAACGCACTAACTCGTAAAAAAGTAATTAATACAACTGTGGGGAGGAAGTAATTAGCTATCAAGACATTTAGTTGCCTTTAGTTATACACAAAGTTTGTAACATCAATATTGATACAAGTATGTCACTTATGAAAAATTTAATATAAAAATGTTGGGCACGAGGAAAATAATTTGCTTGTAGTGTCAGAGAAAAGAATGAAGTAATAATCGTTGCCAAGAATCTGTCATGTGCTTAGTCTTGCATCAGGTGTTTAGAACAGGAGACATTTACACAGAATGAACTGTAACACGGCTAGTTAACAAAGTTGCACATTTTTATCGTAATAGGTTGTAGTCCAACAAGTCCTAATAGTCCAACAAGCTGCACACGTTTATCGTAACAGGTAATAGTCAAATATATTTTAAATAATGTTAGAGGATCATAAACAATTTGTTTCGTTGGTCCTCTAGTTTTACGTGCAAAGCTCATTATGTAAACACCCCCTATGACGAACTCTTTCAGCAAAATGTCACTATTCTTCGTGTGCATTGTCGTATGCGGCAAGGAGTAGATTGACACCCCGCGAGAAATCTCCTAAAACGCAATTTTTCAACGCCAACGCTTTTGGAGATATTTCCCGGGATCCCATGCCAAATTTTATGTGGACGGGAAATCCAGCACGTTTAAAAAACAAAAGCTGCTTTTGGGAAGACCAGTACTTTTCGTGAATTTACATGGACGTATTGTATTAAACATTAGCTGGCAAGCGTAGTATTTTTCCGAACCTGAAATGTCAAATGCATACATATTATAAATGGGAACTGCGCATTTTTCCTATATAAGTGAGGGGGAAGTCCGTTACCTCTCTCTTGAACATTCCGCAATCGTCTTAGATTCAAAACCGGATGAGATGACTTGGTGACAAAAAAATGCTGCCGCACAAGCGTATCATTGGTAGATTCTGGGGTCCAAATGCATGTTTTAACTACTAATTAGATAGCTGGATAGAATGCAGTCGCGTTTTGAAAGAGAATTCTAACGGGCGAATGCAGGAGCAGTGCCAGAACTAACGGGCCACACTGCGCGCGCGACCACCTTCTGCCCCGTACTCTCGTCTTTCATGCTCTAAAACCCAACATATTGGGAGGCCAGTGGGGAGCGGGGTAGAGTTAATTCCATCTGCGGCGGTGCCCCGCTCTAAAATAGCTTAATGGGCACAGAAAATGGATGTAGAGGTCTGCACCCGATGTCATGTTACAATTGGGAAAGTATATCTCATACATCCTACTATAAATACATCCACAAGGCGAATTACCATAAGTAGTTGATGCGTTGAATCACGACATATTCTAACAATAGATGGCAATAATATTTCATAAAAAGACTTAGTATTTATCAGTTATCCTACGCACGTCCCGATAAAGAGAACAAGGAATCTCACCTGCCAGCACGTAACTCCCGCACATGGTTGGCCACGTCCCGGAGCGGGGCGGGCTGACGGAGGTGGGTAGGTGGGTGGTGTGGGAAGGTGGTTGGACGGGCGTGCAGGCGGACGTGTTGGTGGGTCGGGGGCGGGTGGGAGGAATTGCGCAGAATAATGGATGGGAGACGGAAATATTCAACGAGCTTTAACACAATTAGCGCGGGCGCAAATCTCTTTGGGCCGGAATTTTAATGGAAATTCAATTTTTAAAGTGTCTCGCGGTCGCCCGCCCCGCCGGCCGGGGTAAAAGGTCCCGCGGTTTAGGGCGGCCCTTCGTCACTTATGCAGCGGGCACCCCGCGCGGCCTGGAATGGCAGGCGGATTCACAGCGAGGCATCTCGCAGGGCCTATAAACAGGGGCCGCGCGGGGGCCCGGGCGAATGGGTTACCTCTCGGGACGATGTATTCTTTAAACGAGCGAGTAGTCAAATCGATTTATTTCGTCTAGAAGAATCGATACTTCGCAATCCTTCACAATTATACATTTGAAATGTTCACGTAATTTGTCTTTCTAACCCCGCAAAATTTATTGAGACATATAATATACCAAAAATAACAAAATAGCGTAGAAAATTCACTTTTGCTTTCTAACCGTCAAAAACATGATTGTGTCCTTAAAAACCGCAAACAACTTTTCTCAACTATATTTTCTGTAGTTGATATTTCGACATTGTGCCTTATGGCATGTCCTTATGATTATCCTGAATCCTCTTGTGCAATTCGAATTAGACTGTCTTAGTACAATCTTGAAGATAAGGGGTCCCATAAATAATTTATTAGGGTGCTTTGTTGTGTATTGTGAAGTGTGTCAATTGTCGGTCTACAAAATTTAGGGACTCTTTACATTCAAGATTGTAAAAATTTTCCTGAATCCTCTCCAAACCACTTCGCTGTTGTCGGTAATGAATGGGGTGTGTGGAGCTTTGCAAGTGTGTAACGTTCCATGAGTTTACCTTTGCATATGTGTAACTATGTATTATTGAAGATCTAGTGCTTACGGATGAAAAGGCTGCGCGATCCCCAAAAACATTTACGCGTTGAAATGGGCCACAGGTTATCTCGGTGCTTGATAGTTTATTTCGCGTTTCCGAGCGCGGCAATGATTTAAAATGGTACCCAGCAGAAGGCTCTGAGCTCGCGAATTCCGCCGCCTACCGCTGGTGCAGGTACGGTGCTCACCTGCGGGAAGTCCCGCTCGCCCGACTGGTGCTGGAAGTGCAGGAAGTAGGTGCGGCCGCCGCGCAGCGTGTGCAGGTAGCCGACGCGCACCAGCGGCGCCGCCGTGTGGCCGTCGCTCAGCACCTCCAGCGTGGAGTCGCGCACCGACAGCGGGTTCTGCACCGGCCGCTCCCAGTCCGTGTACTCGTTCTTGAGCGTCGAGAAGATCTCGTTCAGGTGGAAGAAGTAGGCGTTGCGCACGTACGTGCGCAGGATGCGGTCGCGCCGGCTCTCGTTCAGCCCGTACTCCAAGTCCTGCGCATCACGTGCGAATGAATGGTTATGTATATAATTAAACTAGTATGAATGACGTGTGAACGTAGAAAAAAACAAATTCACCAACCCATACAATAACAATTTACGTAGTATATATAATATAGTATAACAAAACTGATCTTAGTGTAAGTTAGTAATGCCAAAGTGCTAGTAAGTTAACTTTAGGTCTAGAATGTAAAATTAATTGTAAGAAAAAGCCCCGCCTCTAGCTGCTTATGCCGCAAGGCAGTAGCAAAATGTGTAAAAATTGAAACAGAATAAATTCCCCTTCTTCACAGAGTTACTGTGGAGGGGACACAAGAAAAAAAAGGCCTGCGCATGCGCCAAACCGAACCCATCAACGGAAAGACAATGCCAACTCAAAACGTATACAGAGGAACCTTTTGACACGACCACCTCTTTAGGAAGACGACCACTCATCGAGATCTCTTTTCTATGGAACGGAATAATGATTCCGTAAGGCCAATGCACGTTTATCCCCTTATAGACGACCACCCCTCATTCCGACAAACGATCACAAATTTTTGTCGTAATGTAACAAAGCATTCCCTTTAAGACGACCAGTAAACTTTGCACTAAAAAATGAAGTTGTGGGTTTGCGTACTACTATGAGTCAAGCAGTTTCCGGTGTCTTTCAGCCGAGTAACAGCGATCGGGCGCATTGCCATAGGATCCTTAAACATAAGAACCCTCAGAACATACGAAAGGGAAGTAGAACTGTATCAAGATCTAAAACAAAAAAAATGACAGTTTAGGCCTTAGCAACGTAAGACAAACAGAGGAATCCATAACAGAACAGGAGAATGGTAATCTATTCTGCTACAAAAGAAGAACAACCGGACAGAAAGGAGAAGGCTTCATTATTGAAAAAAATATAAAACACACGGTACGAGATATAGTAGGTATTTCAGAGAGGAGACTGACATTAGTCATAAGTACAAAACGCCCCAGAGTAACAATCATTCAAGTACGTGCTCCCACAGAAGCCAGCAGCGAACAAGTACTAGAGGAATTTTATGAACAGTTGGAGACTACGTTAGAAAAGTTCAAATCACCAACCAATCTGGTTATAGGCACTTTCAACAGCGAAACAGGCTTACGGGAGAGGGACATTCTTGGGACAGAGCTCTGGGGGAAGAAGAAACAAACGGAGGTGATGGTTTTGGAGTACGGAAGACGAGAAAGACTGATGCAGATCGCACACGAGTAAAAATTAAAAATAATCAACACATTCTTCAAAAAGAACTCACGGATTGGATGGACATGGCAGTCACCAAACCAGATCACACGCAACGAAATTGAGCACATACCAATCGATCAAATAAAGCTTGTAAGAGACGTACAGGTGGTTAAAAATCTTAAATTCGAGACTTACCACAGAATGGTTCGTACAATCCTACAGTTCAACAGATAAAGGTATCGCGGGAAACCAGATAGACGTTTAAAGATTGTTGTAGAGTTAAACAGGACCAGGAATATTGCAGGATTAACTATGAACTACAAAAAACAAAAACAAATAAATGTCCCACAAACCAGCTGAAAAAATTAATTCCGGAAATTTTTCCAAAACTCAACACTTTTCGGGGAAAAGAGCTTCAAATTTCGCATTCACAGAACTTTCCATATAGGACGAGGTTTTACTCGTCTTTAATATTCTTAAAGTAATAATTTCATACTATCTGATGAGTTCAATATATAATGCACTTTTATAACATACAACAATATATAACACACTTTTTTTGGTCAATTTTTTTTTTTTTAAATTGAAAATTTGTTGCAAAAATATTTAAATATTCCCGCTTCGTCTCTTACAGTTTCATTGATTTCAGATAGGTGACAGCACTATTCGTAGCTGTCAAAATTGCGTCTCTAAAGGCGGCTCCACAGATTCGGCATTCGCCGAGCTGCGAGCTACTGCTCACCCAATTCCGCACGACTGATGTGTTCGGCGAGTGTTCGCTCCCTTTGATGTGTTCTAAATACCGACACGAGGTGGGGAGGGCGAATACCAAACGTTCGAAGCTCGGCAAAAAGCGAGCAACCTGTCCACATCACTCGGGATTCGACGAGCCGTTGCTCGGATTTCGCCGAATGCCGCATGTGTGGAGCTGCCTTAACGGAGGTGCGTTCCAAATAAAGGGCATTTATTGAGTTTCTTTTCGATATCATATCAGATATTCATAGACCCTTGCAGAATGTCTACGGCGATCTGGCAGTGGACAAAAGCACGGTGAGGGGTTGGGAGAGAGGTGTGTCATCATTCGAGTCAAAGTAAAGCTGTCTGATCTCCCGCGTGCCGTCCGACCGTGCATAGCTGTGACTCATGCAATGTTGCAGCGTGCAAACGCACTTATTCGAGATGCTCGACGAATCACAATCAAACATCTTGGTGCTCAACTTGTCTTCTCTGTTAGTAGTGTCGTCGCATTTGTTCACCGGTTGCAATATTCCCGCTGGGTTCCTGGATGCATAACTGAAGACCATACGTAAAGAGCAAAGAAGATCCATCTGTGAGGATTTGCTTGCTTGTTATGAGACAGATCGTGACAATGTTTGTCAAACAGTGTCACAGGTTATGAAAGATGTGATTATCATTTCGAACACGAAACAAAACGGCAATCAATAGAGTGGTGACACGCCCAATCTCAAAAAAGGCTTAAATCGCACTTTCTTCCCCCCAAAATTAAAATGATGCTCTCAGATGGTAAAGCTATGGCTCCCTTCTTCTGGGTCTGTAAAGGAGTTATTCTGTTCCATGTCCTTCTTCATGGTGAAACGATTAACTCGATGACCATAACGAAACGGTGATATGTATTGTGCTATTCTTAGGAAATTGAACATACAACTTCAGCGTGTTCGTAGGTACAAAACTCGAAACGAACTTCTCCTCCACGACAATTTAAAGCTCTCACCACGCCTGCGTACCTGGGAGAAGCTCACAAAAGTTCAGTAGACCGTTCTTCCTCATCCACCCTATAGCCCGGAACTCGCACCTTGTGATTTTCATCTGCTTGGTCCCATGAAGGAGGCACTCCACGGAGAGCACTACGCGAATGGAGGGGAAGTCATTGATGCAGCACGACGCTGGGTTCGACACAGACCAGTAGAATGCAGGCGCACAGGCTCTCACTTTAAGGGGGCGTAAGGCCTGACTTTTTTTCACTGAACGGAGATCATGGTGAAAAATTGGGTTTTCTATACAAAATATCGGGGAATGTCATGAAGAATGACGTCTGAATCAAACAAACCTTCTTTCAGAAAAAAATGTGTTGCGTTACTTATTGCACTACCTCGTATAACAGGAAGACGAAAAATTGAGAAAAATTTTATAACTAGTGGTGCTACAGAATGGCACAGATACTCTAGTAATTGTTAGATTTTTAATTTCTTTAGTCTGGCCACGCTTTTCTGTCTTTCCACATACATTTCCATTTATCGCCACCCAAATTACATTTTTGTGAAATTTTCTCCTTTTTTAGATTTACTAATAGTGGATCCGAAATATTAAAGAAGAGTAAAATTGTCCTAAACGGCAATTTGCATCGAAAAATTTAAGAAAAGCGTTTAAGCGTTATTGTAAATTCAAAATTTGCAGCTCTTTTTCACAGAAAAGTTGTGAGTTTTCGAAAAACATAATTAGAAGCCATTCAAAGAACTTCCACTCATAATTAGATAGTGTTTACAAATCCATCAAAATGTGCATATTAACAGCGTGAAAAATTTTAAATGCAATACAGTTGAGTAAGTTTTGAAAAAAAAATTATACAGTAAAACCAATTTTATGTCATCTCAAAGATTACAATTAGCACTATATGAATGACAAGTTTGCGAAGTATGGAATGAACAGAGTATGGAATGAACCACTTAAAGAAGAAGTGACAGATAAAAAGAAAGCATACTTGAAATATCTTTAAAAACAGAATGAAGAAACTAAAAAAAATATAACTGCTGTAGAAATGAAGCCAAAAGGCTACCTCATATAACACATCTGGAGGCGTGGGATCACTTCATAAATAAAACAGAAAATAATATTCAGTGGAAGCAAGTACTAGCCTATAAAGTTATAAGACAACTCAATCAAAAAGAAAAAAAGATTCCGTTTAATTGAAAGGTATAAATGAAGAGAAATGGCTACAACACTACAAGAATCTATGGTTCAACCCACTGGAAGAAAAGGAAGAACATGGAGAACAAAAGAAAGATAATATTGATCCACTAACAATAGAAAAATTATTACAAGTATTAAAAGAAATGAAATGTAGAAAAGCTACTTGTATAGATAATATAAACGTAGAATTACTAAAATATGGAAGCACTTTTCTCCATTTAAGACTGTTACATGTATACAATCAATGTTGGCTAAGAAGAACAATACCAGAAGAATGGCAAACAGTCCTAATAATATCTGTGATTAAAAAGGGGGATCGAAGTAACTGTGAAAATATAGAGATATTAGCTTCTTAAACACACCATATAAAATATACAGTAATATGATCCAAAAGAGGATTAAGACGATAGTTGAAGTTATATTATTAGAAGAATAAAATGGCTTCAGAAAGGGAAAATCCTACTCAGATAATGCTTTTATATTGAGTCAAATAATATAGAAAAGAAGAGTTTAATTTAGACACGCAGATTGTATTCATTGATTCTGAAAAAGCCTTCTACCGAGTAAACAGGAGAAGATTATGGGCCATAATGAATAGAATAGGCTTTCCAAAACATTTAATAAATCTAGCTAAAAGTCTATAGAAAAATACAAAGAATCAAATAAATAATAAATTCACATCAATCATAACCATTTAAACTATCTAAGGATTAAAACATGGTTGCAGACTTCTAAACATAATTCTCATATAATAAAGATTCAATGTAAAACCAGGGATCAGAATGAACGGAAATAATTATATCAATACTCTGCTATTTGCTGATGACCAAGTTATTATGTAAGAAAAGGAAAATGATCTCCAAATGGCACTTCATCAACTAAATCTAATGTGCAAAAATTATAACATGAAAATATCAAAACAAAAAACATGGCTTTTAAAGGAGTTTATCCAATTTGAACAAAGATATGCCTGGAAAACCGAACCATAGAACAAGTATCACATTTCAATTATGTGGTATGCGATACAAGTTACGACCGGAGCCAAGATGTAAAAAAAAATTGCAGAAGTTCCAATATTCATGCGGTACGCTACACAGAACATTAAGAAGACCAGAAAAGGTACAATGTTAATATTCTATAAAACAATGGCAACACCAGTAGTCCTATACGCGAGTGAAAATTGGATTCTCTCTCAAAAAGAAAAAATAGATATTCAAGCTAGCAAGAAGAAGAAGAAGAAGAAGAAAAAGAAGAAGAAGAAAAAGAAGAAGAAGAAAAAGAAGAAGAAGAAAAAGAAGAAGTAAAAGAAGAAGAAAAAGAACAAGAAAAAGAATTGTGTACATTATTACAATAAGTGTTTCAGATGACACCTGATAAAGTTCCAGGTAAACATTGGGTTTTCTGTGGAATTGAGCTCAAAGTTCCGTATTTTGAAAAACGTTTAAATGCTTTTACCCTCAAAACAACTTATAATTTAGTAATTTTCGACAAATCCAAAGTATACGTTAAAATATTGTTTACTCAGTGCTTTTATTACTTGTAGCTGTTTCTCTGGGGTGTCGTAATTCAAGGTAAGTAGTATGTGTGAAGGTATTTAAAATAAGTATTGATTTATATAATTAACTGAATAATAATGTCTGAAGACGTTGGTTTAAAAAAATGTTACTGATTTTGTGCAGCAGCCTTTTTGAATAGTATACATTTTGAAAGCATTTTTTTCTATTTCTATATGTATTGGATTGAAAGTAAGAGATATTATAGTTATTTTGTTTCTTCATAATTATTATGATGGTTTATTGGTTTCTGTTATATAAATTTCCCCAAATTTTCTAACATTTGGTGATATACACCACCGAATTACATTTTGTTGCACAGGGCAAGTCGGAAAGAATCGCCACTTATCTATAGTAGCGCTACCACGTGTAGAGCAGGAGAGAGACATTCTCTTCTACATTTCATGCGTCTTAATTTGACCAACGCCACCTGTAAGACTTTGATTCGACACAAAAGTAACAAATTCATTTGTTCTAGAGACGTAAATCAATTGTGTGTTATTTGATAATACTTATCACTTTCTAATAAGAGACCTACTCATATTTATCACGTGTGTGTGTAGTTGTCAAAGAAGGAAATCGAAATTAGTATTAAATACGTTCCATTTGGAACTATTAATTATTGTTAGCAAATATTGACATTCAATATGATCCTAATACTGCCAGTGTGTATCATTGCCATTGTCTTCATTCCTACCAATGATGCGTGAGTTTTTTAAATTATTGTTTTCTATATTTTCTTTCTTTTTGGGTTGTTTGTCTTTTGAGAAGTTGAATGTCATAGCGTTATGTGCAGCAAATATATTATCGAGTGTTGTGTATTAGTTATTAATCCTGAATATTGGAATTTTCTCTACCGACTAGACAAAGCCCTGGATATTTTCAAAACTACCCCACGTCTTTACAGTTTATTGATTGCTATGTGTGTGTCTGGGCTTGGAATATGATAGAAATTATAGTATTCAAACTTTCACCTGACACCTGGGTTAGTTAGCTAATTACTATGATCCAAGTGTATTGAAATTCATCAAGTGAAGCGAGTTCTACTTTTAACACGACGGTTCGACATTTCCACCGCAGCGATCATTATGTGCAGAAAATATGTAATCGAGTGTTGTATATTAGTTATTAATACTGAATACTGGAATTTTCTTTACCGATTATACTACATACTCTTGAATTTCTTCAAATTTGGCATCACTATTTATTAAAGTAATATTAAAATGATGAATGTGAGAGAGTTTTAAATTTTGATTCTGTTTCAAGATGGTGATCGTTTGAATTATTTTGTGTTGTTTTATGTTAGTTGTTTTCCACAAGAATTAACATCCATGCACTTTCTGCGATATTTTGATATTGTATTCCGCCAATTCAAATCTTATGAATTATACCAAGCCTGCTATTTCTAATGAGAAATATTTGATCTCTTTAACTTGTAAACTATTTCACTTTCCAAGTTACTATTTCACAAAAGTTGCTTAGTGACATATGGATTATATCAGATCAAGGGTTGCAAAGATAGTGGTGTCTACACCATGTTATCATCCGTCATCTCTCATGGCGTCTTAAAATAAGTCCAACCACAATATTTAAAGACACACTGCTCAATTTTACATACTAAGGTTCATAAATTCATAATTAAAAATCAAAAGAGATTCTGAAGAGATTCAAAAGAGATCGCGTCTGAAAGATACTTGTTCACACACAGTGACTCGTCTAAATGATTTTATGTTTTTTTCAGATATCATCTCCAAGGAACATGCAATTGTGCTGTAATTACAGACATTCGCCCGTCAGAGAATGGAATTTTCATAAATATTCCATTGAAAAGCGGTACATTTGGTTGTGATCCTGAAGGAGATCACCAATGCAAAAGCGCTTGTATGGCTATGGTAAGCAGCTATTTCTAGACTAGTTCCATGTTGAATGTGTTACACACTCTCACATTTATTACTTGAATTTCAGGCCGTAGGACGTCAAAGACAGATTCACGAGGACGTTTGTAAAGCTATAAAAGGAAAGAGCAAGCAAGGCCTTGTAAGTATTTCTTCCCTTCTACTCATGCATAACTATTCGGAAGAATTTTTGTTTTGTTCAGAAATCTGTTCTTTAAAGTCATCCTAAAATAAGATATGTAGTACATGTTTTAAGTTACATTGCATGGCAGGTGTTAATGCGGTAGTCCTCTACACCCTTTCAACTTCAAAATAAGACTCAGCTCATTCAAAATAAAAACAAGCACTCTCATATTTGGAACAAACTCGTTCACATTCAGACGAATCACACTCAAATTCAGACGTATCACTTTCATAATGAGTCCAAACAATTTCCAAACGAGAAGTAAACAGGCAATGATTAGTTGTCAAAACAGGTTATGTGCATTGTGTTTTATTTAGTTGTTCCGGACAGCTTTTTCAAATTGATTAATTACGCCTTATATTAAACTAATGGTGCAAAGAATGGCACAGAATTACTCGTACTAGGTTTCTATTTTCTTTCGTGTAGGCTAGCTATTTGGACTTTTCGCATACTATTGCCAGCTGTTATCTATCCCCGCCCAGTACATTATTTTGAAATTTTCTCAATTTTTCGGTTTCTTAATAAGAGAACCACATTAAAACTGTAAGAATATTAAAGAAGAGTAAACCTCGTATTAAATGGCAATTTACATTGAAAGTTTTTTAAAAAGAATAATGTTTAAGCGTTTCTGTTAATAAGAAATGTAAGTTATTTTTCACCGAAATCTTTAGGGTTTTCGAAAAACTTAATTGGAGGTTATTTCAAGCACTTTCACTCTCAAATACAATTACTTATATAAATTGCCGGAAACATGCATATTAATGGCATGAGAGAAATTAAAAAAAAATTGTATACTATCCTCAAGAAAAAATTGAAGAAAACATTTGGAACCGTTTTTGAGAAAGTGCGTTTGAGCGATTCTGAAAATGCGGAATTTTGAGCTCATGTCCACAGAAAACTTTTGAGTTTCGAGAAACATTATATAACATTGTTTGAAGCACTGATACTCTTAAACGCAATAATGTGAACAAATTACCACTAATGTAAATATTAACGACGTGAAAGATAAGTAAAAAAGTGAACCTTTTTGTAATTTTTGAAAAAACAAAAGAACAGAGACATATGGCTTTTAAATCATCTCATAGAGTGCATTTAGCACTAAACCTAGCAAAAAATTTTTTTCGCTTTGCTGAAAATATCTACCAAGCGACCGTGGTACTAGTAATAGAGAACGTTTCTTGTCATTTTGGCAATGAAGAAATATTTATGGTGGAAGAATTTATCGAACATCGACTTTTGAGATTAGGTCCTTAGAGTCCTACGTTCAATCCAATTGAACTTGCCTAATCATCTTTTAAATCTGCTGTTAACAGACATCTGTCCACGCAGTGGCCAAATATATTAACTGCCGAAGAAAGAAAAAACATATCTCAAACAGAACTTTGGCTTCGCGAGTTAGAAAAATTATAAATAATGATATTGATATAATAAATGTCAATAACTTTGTAAAGTTTATTGCTCATATTTAAAGATTCATACCAGGTGCTTTAAATTTAATTGTTTTGATTGTGTAAATAATTTAATCTATATTGTTATTTTTATGTTTCGCGCGTTTGAAAAATGTATTCCCAATTCACATTCCTTTCTTGATTTTTTATTCAATTGCATTTTTTTTTTCATTTTAATGCTGTGGATCTGAAAATAAACGGTTGTTCTCATTTGGAAAGTAATTTTTCTCGATTTAACGTGTTTGATTTCTATTTTAGAATGTTTGGTCTCGAGCTTGCTCTCAATCTGAAAGTGTTTGTGCCCAATTTGTGTGAAAGTGATTGTTCTCGATTTGATTATGTTTGGTCTCTTTTTCACGTTGAGGACGTTTAGACTATCCATGTGTAATTTTTTTGCACAGATCTTGGTAGGTATAAGACACTTCTTTTACATAACATAAAAATTATTAACTCACAGATTGTTGTTGAACCAAAATTCGTAAACTTCCCACATTTTATATTAGACGTGAAGAATATGTACTGAATATCAAAGGTTTTTTTTATTTTCCCTATTGGGGATATGTAGTACTTTTCTGTTGCAACTTTCATTACATTTTCTTTTTTATGCGATGTATTTGAATAATTTCAGCTGGTTGACATTTTTTTACAATCTCTTTTCTGTTTCAGCAGCCCGCCGTGTTGTACCGACTGTGTGACGGTGGTTTGTGGTTAAGAACTGAGATCGCTGCTGAATGGCCTCTGTTCTGTGACAATGGAAAACCTGACTTGAACACTTTTATTCCCTGAGAAAGGTTTCTAAGCTTTAGGATTACTTTGTTGATATTATGAAAAAATGGTCTTGTTTGTATCTGAAAATTTAGATTTTTATAATGTGTTACTCATTAAGACATGTGTTAATGTAATGTTTAATTATTTAAATAAAGGTTTAGGAACTATAATAATTATAATTAATAGTAATATTTCTTCTACATGTATTAATTTAATGCAGATGTATTAATTGTGTTGATATGGTACAAGTGTTTTAGTTGAGAAATATAAAAATATATACTGAACTGTATATATTGAACACTTTGACTTACGTATCCGTTACTATCCGTAATTTATATTTTTCCATTACATTATCCAACTTAAGGAATTTTCACATATTACCTATTAGAAAATAATGAATATAATTAATTGACGTGCACAGTAAGAAAATGAAAATCAAGAATAAAAACACCTTTTGTTATAAAACGCCTCTTTCCAAAAATTTTGCGAAGGTGAGCTCGATTTTAAGGAAAAGAAATTTCTGGTCCGAGAAGCAAGAGAGAGAGAGAGAGGGAGAGAGGGAGAGAGGGGGAGAGGGGGAGAGAGAGAGCCTACCTAATATCTTGTTGGAGTGGGCGAGAACGAAGTGCATGTTTTACTCACAGAAATCTGGAAGAAGGCCAGAGAGGGAGAGCGGTGAACAGGCCAGAGAGCGAGGAGAGAGACAGAGAGGAAGAGAGCGAACTTGCACTCTGAGATCCAGGTAGAACTTGGTGGTGGAGACGCGGAAGACAACTGTCATTTGAAAATAATAATGTAATAATAATAATAATAATAATAATAATAATAATAATAATAATAATAATAATAATAATAATAGCCGATCCGGTGGCCGAGATCGCTAAGGCAGTAGTGCCGTAGCGATCTCGGACCGAAAGATCGCCCGCCTCGGGCATGGTTGTGTTGTGTGTATTTGTGTATGTTGACTGTGTCATCCTTTCACCCCTCATTATCATCATCATCATCATCATCATCATCTTCCATCTTCAGGGCTAACAACCCTGGGGAATAAAAATCAGACTCGGCTAAATGCCGGTCCCCAATTAAAGTTACATGCACCTGCCACCGCGATAATGTTACTGAGCAACGGTATATGCAGGATGGATGCATGCATGCGTGGTCCTAGTTGGCCTAATCGTAAGCAAATAATAATAATAATAATAATAATAATAATAATAATAATAATAATAATAATAATAATAATAAGCCATTTTTGATATAGCGAGGCTCGGGCTATCAGGTCCACACTTGTGCCTAACCACATGTTACAAATACACAAATTAATCAAAAAAGTAATGTAATCTACAAAATGTAAATATAATATAACCTACAAGAATTTATAAGTGGTAAGTAATTAATGGAAAGCAAACACTATTTAAAGCAACATATAAATAGATAATATCAGAGGTTAAAAGGATACAATATAACAAAAGGATGTTTGAAATAACTTTGAAATTCATACACGGAGATTGAAAACACAATTTGAATTAAAAAAGATATTGTGTGCTATACATATACGCGGCAGCCTGGTATTCGCCGAGGGTGAGCGAGGGTGATCTATTAATACAGAAAGACTTCCTCTGTGAATGTCTGAGAGAGAAAGAAGCGCAGAGAGATGAGGCGGGCGAGGAAAAAATAAGTCGAGGATTGTTAGACGGAAAAGTAGGTCTTTTGGCCTGAGCATCACTACTAATTAATACATTAACTATTACTATTACTATCGCTATAGCTATATTATATTACTATAATTATATATATATATATATATATATAAATATATAATATTATATTTAATATTACTCCGATATAAGCATTGTAGTAATGCAATGATTAATAGTAATAGTAATAGTTATAGTTATAGTTATAGTTATATAATTAATTATTTTTATCATCATTATTTGCAATCTTATGTCGGAGAGGCGAAGAGAGTGAGGGGGGGGCAGAGCGTACCTGCGCGCTGAGCGTCCAGTAGGACTCGTGGTGGTGAGGCGCAAGAGTAGGTCCCGCCTCGGGAAGTGCCAGCCGGCGCCGCGCGGCGGCGGCGCGACGCGGCGCCCGGGCGTGCCCAGCAGCAGGCGGGTCGGGCGGCGGAGGCGGCGGCGGCAGCGGAGGCGGAGGGCGGTGGCGGCCGCGGGCCCGACGGCGGCGGCGCCAGCACCTGCCACAACACCACACGCCACGTACAACCACCCGCTGCTGGAGGGGAGTGCGGTTGCCAAGTTACACTAATATGAGGGGTTGAGTTATTTGATTGTGTTGCGGCAACAGGTCCATACGTGTAGCATATGTGTAGCAAGGTTGTTGCACATCCCAGGAAGTTTTATCCCGATATGTGGTTGTATACTTTTAAGCTAGAATGTTAGATGCGGTGCCAACTTAAACGTCCCCTTTCGGTCTTTTTCTCTTTCCGTATATCTGCCCTCTGAGGGGTATCGCCTATGCCGTGATAAGCTCTTAGCTCCAGGCCGGTCTCCCGACTTGTGTCGTGTAAGGGTAAGTGGGAGAGGACGAGAACGAGAAAGGAAAGATCGCGCCTATTTTCTGGCGCATTGAGCTGACATTCGCGTGAAGTAGGTGAAAGAAACCATGGAAACTACCAATCACAGGCGCCTCTTGCCAGTTGTAGCATGTTTGAGATACAACCGGAAAATGTCACCATAAATCGAAATGTCGACATAAATCGATTGCTGTTCGTTAGTCTCGCGAAAACTTGAGAACGGCTCGATTGTTTTGGCTTATTTTGGTTTTAAAATATTTGCGTAAGTCCAGGGAAGATTTAAAAGGTGAGAAAATAGCAATAACATCAATTTACTTTTTCCGTATAAACTGTCAAATATTTTATGTTCGTTCTATTTTTCTGAAATTAATTTTCATTATATTCGTTTCCTACACCTGTGCACGATATCGTACGTTTTATGTTAAAAATCCTACCATATTTACACATATACGACACACACACGACTATAGGACAAGTTTTGGAAAATAACATCATGCTACCACAGGGCTGTCTTCCGCGTTCCCACCAAAACTCCCTCAGAAATTCATGTTCGTTCCGTCGTTCAGAAATCAATCTCTGTCATTAACTAAACGTTGAAAAGTGTATTAATTAAATAATTTAATTATTCATTACCCGTTTTTTTATTTTAAGACAGTCATTTGTTCGTGTAGCATAATATCTCTTTCTAATCCTTTGTAATAGTAACACTATTTAGCGCTAAGTACGCGAGAACTTTCTTTACATTGATTATTTACAATGCCGAGGCGAAGACGATTTAAAATAGGTCGTCGAATTCAATTAAATGTGCGAGCTACCTTACGTACAAACAGTGTTCATGATCAGCGAGAGAAAATAATAATAATAATAATAATAATAATAATAATAATAATAATAATAATAATAATAGTTGCATGGTTATGGCAGAATTGCGTTCTAGAGTGACTGAAAATAATGCGGATAGGCTTAGAATGCAACGAGTGAGCACACATCAAACACATCAGCGAGCACGACACAACGAAATTGAGCACTTCGGCAGATGCAGGGCTCCTGTGATCCTGGGACGAGTTGCATTAAACTTCGATCCGAAAGTAGATTATTGTGCCAACAAATCAGTAACGATTGGGAAAATGAACAGCATTTGTCAATTGTAAGGCGTTTAAATTTATCGGTGAATCTACTGGATTATGTTGTGTTGGTGGAAAAGTAAAATTGCCTTAATTGGGGCCACCACCAGAGCCATTACGTTCGTTATTTTCTGGGATAAGAAATGATACTAAACACTTCTTGGTCTACATTCAAAAATATACCAGTGGTTTTGGAATGAAATCATTTGGCGCAATGCATACGAGTATTGTGCAGGACAATTTCATGCCCACTTACAAGGTATTCCACCAGGGGTTTTCAAATTTGTTCGTCCACGGCTCCCTTGACCAATACACACTTCCCACGGCTCGCCTGGTAACAATACGTTTCAAGTACGAGGGTTAGCATATCCCTGCTAAAGATACAACATAAATGTGTAAATGATAAAATACGCTATTTTATTTCTCCATTTTAATTAGATTTAAAATCAAATAACATATTTTATGAATTTTATGACAAACTTTTTCTAAAAATTAATGGAAAGGATGAGCTTGATTCTTAGTCAACACTTATTTAAATCTGGGTTTAATATTCGAAACTGGGACTCGCTATCTTTCTTCGACGTTCAGTTTCGATTGCGACGAAACTGGTTGGATATAGCTCGCATGGGCACGGAAACCCTTGATCTGTGAAGTAGAAAGATTAAATATCCCCGCCCGAGATGATAAAGCTCATACAGAAGCTTATTGGTGAAGAACTTGCCAGGTTCAATTATCCACAATTGATTCGTAAAATACATTATTACAAATAATATATTGTATAGTAGTACAATATTATTTTCTAGACATAAGCGACACAAGAATTCTAATGTTTAATATCTTAAGATCATTTTAATAATCACTGCGACGCCCCTACCACATGCCTCTCGGAGCCGCGACGCAGAGTTTGAAAATCCAGATATTAGTCCATAATATTATATCATCGTCATTAGAGTTGACAGAACACCTACCGGTGGGCACACAAGGAGGTTTAATTCATCGACAATCGACGAAGTGACTACTGCGATTGCCGGAGAAATTTTGCAATATAGAGATATTGCGCTCTATCGTGGGAAAAATGAATTGAAATCGTGTGTCAGAAAAGCACAGGACTTACAATATTCAATAATCTTCTGGCAGAGGAAGAAGGATACCATTTTAATATCAAAATGGTTAACGAATTTACAAGTAAATAGATTATTCAAAGTAAATTAATAATTAATTCAATACATCTGTGTAATCGTTTATCGTGATTGCAGACGCTGAAACTAATAAAAAAGTTAGTTCTATGAATTTTATTCATACAGACTCATGATCTGTTAAGGTGAAGTAAATAATTTCATCTGTACGTCTTCATCAATTTGCAGTTGACATGTACTATGGCACAATTGAGACTGAGTAATTGACATACCTCCGTTTGAATCAACAGCAGCTTAGATTTGAAGAAAACATTCATCTCCCCGATGCTATTTATGCCGATGGCAATGCAAACAACTTGGAAAGAATGACAATTTTGCCGGCTACTTACATTGGAAGTGCGGGCCTCGTGCAAGAATACGTGCAAGATGCGATGTCGTATAATAGACAATATGGCCGGCCAGACCTATTCATTACCTTCACCTGTAATCCATAATGGATCGAAATCAAAGAAGAATTGCTACACAGCCAAACACCACTTGAAAGACATAACATTACTACCAGAGATTTTAAACAAAAATTAATATCTCTGATGAATTTAATTATAAATCGTCCTATGTATGGCGAAGTCAGCTGTTGGATATACTCTGTTGAATGGTAAAAGCGTGTTCTGCCACATACGCATAATTTATTCTGGCTAGTTGACAAAATAAGGCCAGCTGAAACTGATTTCATCATTTGAACTGAAGTTCCTGATGAAAAAGTTGACACACAACTACATACGGTTGACACGAAATACATGAAAGATGGACCTTACAGAGTTTTCAACAACAATTTACCTTGGATGGTCGACGCTAAGTATTCCATACAATACCCAAGCGACCTGATTGCTGAAACCATTACGGGAAATTACGAATACCCTTTGTAACGTCGACGATCTGTTGCAAACAATGGGCGATCGGTAGTTGTGAAGGCAAAAGGACAAAATGGTAATGTAGACAATCGTTGGATTGTGCCAAACTCGCCAATATTGTCCAAAGCTTTTGAGGCTCACATCAATGTGGAATATTTTAACTAAGTCCAATCAATAACCTGTGTAAATATGTTATCAAAGGTAGCTATATGGCCGAATTCGCTGTTACACATGCAAATGATGAACTATCTCAGTATCAGATGGATCGTTATCTGAGTAGCACAAAGCATTTGGAGCATCTTTTCCTTTACGATCCACGAAAGACACCCTACAATAGTCCACTTGACAGTTCATCTAGCAAATGGACAACGAGTATTTCAATCAAGAGAACGTGGCGGCCAGTGGCACGTCCACCGTCGAACACTTTAGCAAGTTTCTTCGCAGTTTGTCAAACATGTGTTTTAACTCGCACTCCTGTACGCTTATATGTCACGCCATTACACATGGGACGAATAATCAAAACAGTTTCAGCGTCGAAACAAGGAACACTAGTTGAAGGACATTCAAATGTATTCCTTCTGAAGATTTAGGACGCATCTACACAATACAAGCAGGTAGCGACGAATGTTATTATCTTCGGTTGTTGGTGAATGTTTGTGGTCCTACATAGTTTCAACAACTGAGACCAATTGATGGACATCTGTGAGCGACTTACTGTAAGGTGTGCCAACTATTACAGTTGCACGAGAACGATTCGCATTGAGATGATACTCTCACGGTTTCCATGATATCTTCATTGCCGCATCAAATTCGCACATTGTTTGCAGTTATGATATTGACAGGTTTCCCCTCGAATCCGGATTTTTTGTGAATGAAATATAGGGATGACGTGTCTGAGGATGTTCTGTAATGTGTACGCCGTCAAACTTTAAATTCTACGCTACAAATAGCTGCAGAAATTTACAATGAGATACTGATCACGATAGAAGACATGTGTTTACTGATGGCAAACAAAGTATTTTGGCATGACAGCATCCAGTCTTCCTTTGCGCGAATCATTTAACAACGAGTTACATAGAGAACATGGAACACATTTGTATGATACGAGCATTGGCCGAAACAGTTCATACAAATGTTTAAAATTGAATCAACAACAAAGATTGCGTACGATACTTTCATAGAAACTGTGAACAGTGGACCTGGTAGAATGTACTTTCTTGATGCTCTCGGAGGGGCTGGAAAAAAATTTGTAATTCCATTGCTGTTGGCGAGGATCAGAGCAGAATGAAGTAGCTCTATCGTTGGTTTCATCTGGGATAGTTGTGTCTTTAATAGAAGGCGGACGAACTGCACATTATGCTTTGAAATTATCATTGAACATACAAATCATTGCAACATCGCCAAAAACAGTTATTCTACAGTTATGCAAATTTATCGTTTGGGACGAATGCACGATGGTCAATAAAAGGTCGCTGGCGGCACTGGAAAGAACATTGAAAGATCTTCGTGACATCCAAAACATTTTTGGTGGAGCCATGATTTTGTTCTCAGGTGATTTTCTTCAGACTCTTCCAGTTATTCTCAAAACAACTATTACTGACGAACTAAACGCATGCCTAAAATCATCAAATTTGAGGTGGCCCGTGAAGACACTGCAATTGACAAACAACATGCGAGTAATTTTGCAACAAGATCAACTGCAATTGTGTTTGCGAAGCAGTTATTAGGCATTGAAAATAGTAAAGTCGCAGTTGACACCTCGTCCGGATACATCACATAACCCACAGATTTCTGTCACATCACAGACTCATCACATCACTCACAGACTCAAGAGGAGCTCATACAGCACGTTTTTCCGAACATAGTGCAGCAGTTTAATATCCATAATTAGTTGAGTGAACGATCAATATTTGTTGCGAAAAACAAAGATGTCGATAATCTTAATGCGACCATTCAGAATTTTCTTCCGGGGGAGTTGTTTTCTTTCAAATCAGTTTACATAGTTATAAATAAGGATGACGTAGTCACCTATCCCACAGAGTTTTTTAATTCACTGGAATTGCCTTGACTTCTATCTCTCAATTTGGAATTAAAAGTAGGATCCGTCGTAATCATGATGCATAACATCAATCAACTTCAACTTTGCAATGAAACGAGACAGGCTGTGAAAAAGCTAATGATTAATGTCATCGAGGCAACGATCATTAGGGGAAAATGCAAAGGAGAAGATGTTTTGACCCTATTTATACCGATGATTCCAACGGATTTACCATTCGATTTTAATCGTATACAATTTAAGGTGCGTCTGGCATTTCGGTGACCATAAATAAATCGCAAGGGCAGACGTTAGAAGTTGGAGTTGAAGAATCAACTTGGAGTTTCCTTGTTTCACCCATGGACAATATACGTCACGTGGTCACGCGTCGGAAAACCATCATCTTTGTATATTTACGCACCGCAAAAATTGACAAAAAATATAAATTGTCCCCAAAGCTTTAAATTGATTAACTGTATTGTAACTGTGTTGTATTTAATACAGACGAAAATATTATTTTATTTATTATTTAATATTATTTTATATATTATTTTTATTTCAATTGTAAGTACGTTTTAATTAATAATCACATTTAATAGAGATAGGCCACAAACGGTACTGACCGAAAAAAATTGTAGGTGGTACTTATTTGTTGGCATAATTATCTGTAACACAATGATTGGATAATCCGTGACGTGGTTGAAGGACGGGATAAAAATCAAATGTTTGGACATCCAATAATATTTTAAAACCAAAATTAGCCAAATAAATTTTGATGTTTTCGAGTTTTAGCGAGCGCATAGCAATTGATTTATGTATATATACACTATGTGATCGAAAGTATCCGGAGGCTGAAAAAGGCTAACCAGTTTGTGGCGCCCTCCATCGGTAATGGTGAAATCGAGTAGGATGTTTGCCTACCCTTAGCCTTGATGACAGCTTCTACTCTCACAGGCATACTTTCAATCAGATTCTGGAAGCTTTCTTGGAGAATGACAGACCATTCACGAAGTTCTGCACGAATTATCAAACAAAGTCAGCTAAATTTACTTTACTTGACGTAATACTTCAATGACTTTGCCACTGGAGGAATAGTTTAATACCATATATTTTTCCTCCGATTGTTAATCTAACACTCGATTGAAGATTGAAGAAGGAATGTGAAGAAACGGAGGAGAATATGAATACAGTAACCAAAGACCATTTGAGAACATAAAAATTAACTTGACAATGGATATTAAATGCAAAAAATGTAATATTTTAGAAGATGTAGTATTGTTTATTACCGAATTGAAATGTTATATTATTCAGTTTACAAAATAAACTAATTGAATAACGTATTTTTAAACTAGTGGTGCTATAAAACGGCAAGGACTTTCCCTAATTAGTTTTCTATTTCCTTTGGTCTCGGCTAGCTACTCGGACATGCCACATACACTGGCCAGCTGTCATCTATCGCCGCTTAAAGGTCATTTATGTGACATTTTCTTAATTTTTCGTTTTCAAAATATTAGAACGCAAATATTACTTTAAGAATATTAAATAACAGTGATATCTAGTCTTCAATAGCTATTTTCTTTGAAAATTTTGGTCTGTGTAAAAAAACTGGTGTTAAAGCGGTACTCTAAAAACGAAATTCAAAAGCCACAGAAAATTTATGAGTTTTAGAAAAACTTCATTTAAAGTCATTTGAAGCCCATTAACTCACAAATAAATGGTGTTTACAAATTGCTGGAAATAAACATAATAACGGCGAGAGAGATCTTTCAAGGAAGTTACAGTTGTAAAACTTTTGGAAAACAACAACATAGTAGTGGCACAACTATTTTTCCAATGCTTGAAATGCAAATACACATTACATTTTATTGGGAAAATTAACTTTGCAATGAATTTTCAGTGTTTATTTGGTCATTGTAAAATACAAACGTTTTAATTGTTGATGTCCGGTTTTACTGACATATTACTATGGCGTCGATAGTCACCAACGAATTTTCGTGTAGTGCCCATACGCTAAATTCTCTGCATGACGCGATCTGGCATTTTATCAACATTTCGATTGGTGAATTTTTAAACTTAATTGTTTGTTGAGGGAATGAAGTGTGTGCTGCAGAAGCGCAGCACTTAAGGACCAACCACACCTCAATAATGTAAAACACGTAACAAGCTTCAATAAGAGAGCCAGAGAGAGAGAGAGAGAGAGAGAGAGAGAGAGAGAGAGAGATTGACAGAGAAACTGAGAAACAGTGTGAGACAGAGAAGGTGATATGGAGAGAGAGAGAGAGAGAGAAACAGAGAGTGAGGGGTACAGGAGGAGAGACAGTGAGAGGGAGATAGTGAGAGTCAGAGAAGGTGAGAGAGACAGACAGAGAGGATAAGAGGTAAAGTGGGAGAGAGAGATAAGTGGTAGAGAGGAAGAGAGACAGTTGGTGAGAGGGAATGAAAGAAAGAGAGAGAGAGAGAAAAAGTATTATATATAAGTTGTGACAGTAATTTCAGAACATTTATATACCGATTCTTTGCCGCAACAGCGTTCTACTCGTATTTACGATTTTAACTAGTTTGAATCCGAGTGTATGTGTGTGTGTATGTGTGAGGCTGTAACACTGGTTGTATTACTGGTGCATGCCTTGATGTGTGACGGTGAATGTGGCTGTATTGCTGGCTCTATACTGCATGTGTGTGTGTGTGTGTGTGTGTTCCAGGCTGTGTGTGATTTGCTGAGTTGCGGGGTTTCTGGCTGTAAGTCGTTATTTGGGTAGCTTTGTGTTTACCAAAGGAGGGGGGGTTCTTGCGTATCGTATCCGACTTCAGCTAATGAGCTTCACACATCAGTTTACTTCACAATATTAGCGAGAATTTTAAATGCAGTCGGATACCAAACACCTCGTTAGAAGGCATCGTATGATTTTTGTTTGATACACCTTCATCATGTAATTTTTGGTTAATTATCGTTGGAAACTGTCACTTTGCATTGCTTTGAAAATGTTTCTGAACACTTCTCACTCTGCATTAAAAATGGCGCCCAGCGTGTGGTCTGGCTTCTCAAACGAAGTGCCCGTGCTGTGGTGGCGTTGTTCGCGACGCACACTGGTGCCGCGTAGAACGCGCTCCGGAGTGATTACCCACCGTGTGTGGGGGTTGGGGGGGGGCAGCGGGAGAAAGGGCTCACCGTGCCGTCGACGAAGGGCGCGAAGCCGGGCAGGAAGCGCGGGGCGTCGATGCGCACGGCCAGGAGGTCGGCCAGGGGCTTGGCGCGCAGGCACGGCGCCAGGTCGTCGTCCAGCAGGTCCCCGTGGCAGCCCGTCTGCTCCGCCACCTTGCGCTTCACGAACAGCGGGTCCCGCTGCAGCGCCCAGGGGCTCAGCGCCGACCCACTCAGAAGCACCACGCGGTGCAGCAGCTCTGCAACACACACATAAACGTCACGATTCAGTGGGAGTCGAGATCTGAGCTGTACGAGAGACGCCGCATCGAACGCTGAGGTGCTGACCAACAAATCGCGGTCTTCTCACCTCAGGCCTGAAGAAGGCAGCGATATGTTGCTTGAAACGTCGCCACCTGAGCCTTCGACGTGGCGCCACGCGGACAGCTCTCATCATCACACTCTCCTCATCTCCCTCATCACTTTTCCTCTCTACAGAAAAGAATCACCGAATGTTTGGTTCTAAAATACGTATTTAAGTTTATTTTCTTCACATCAACCATCAGATTGTGTTTTTACTTTTACTCCCTATACAATTGAAATCATGTTAATAATATAATCTGCAATGTTTGGTCCTAAAATTTGTGTTTTAGGTTCTTTTCGTCAAATCACCATAGACAAATATCACAACTTAGTCTCTCTCTTCATCTTTCCTCTCTACAGAAAAGGAATCACGAAATATTTGGTTCTAATATATATAAGTGCATTAGATTCTTTATATCACCAATCAGTCTTTTTAGACCATTTTCCTCTCTATAGTATGGGAATTTCCTCATCACTATGATCTCGAAAGTTTGTTTCTAAATATCGTCTTTAAGGTTATTTAAAGCAGCAACTTCTCACTCACCACAGAATTAAGATCTAAAAATTCAACATTGAAAATACAATTATACGCGAAATATTATTATTATTATTATTATTATTATTATTATTATTATTATTATTATTATTACTATTATTATTACAATTCAACACATTCAATTATTTCCATCAACATTTATTTTCAAAATGTACGTAAAATATGCACTCATGTTGGAACATTGTCAATCACACCAACACTAGCCAGCACACTGTGCCTCCTCTAACGAGCATATCTGTTATGTTGCCAACTGGAGCTACTTATTAGAAACATTAAAAACTATAAAATAATAATTATTGAGAGCACGACTCCATAAAATATGCATATCATAAGCCATTCGATAATATCAATATATTTGGATTCAACGTCAATGTAAACGGTTTGGGTGTAGCATTCAATGTGTATTGGATGTGAGATACTTTCCTTTCAACGCCACAAATATAATATTGGTTACAGCAATATAACTAACTCCAAGCATACAATACTTGGATACGGTACGGACCCTGTTACGGTATTCAAATACTTTTGTTTCTACATTAGTAGCTGGAGTGATGTCCTACTGGCACTGAAATCCTGGTGGGGAAACTCCCGCCATCTGAAGTGTACGTTGACACCGAATCGCATGTTTTATCAGGAAGTAACGCTGCCATCTTTTGCAATATATAAACGCATTCCATGTACGGAACGGATGACCACATAACAAAATAATCAACCACACCAATGCGCGTTCGAGTCATACGGGTGGCGACTATTTCAATCTGAGAAACGAAACGCAAAATCACAGTACGAGCAATATAACCGAAGAGTGTCACATTTTAGGAGAAGGACACACGGTTACTGAAAAAGCATGAATATAATTTCAGCTTCAACGTTTATTATTTTTAGCAGTTGTACTCGGTTTTCTTGATGTAGGTACACTGACGAAAAGGGTGGTCTTTACAATTTACCTTACGAGTTTGGCGTTCCTGCCCACTTTCCTTAAAACTCGTGGATTTTTTGTATAATACACAAATAACCTCTTCTTACATACACAAATAACGAATATGTACTTGTGATTTATTAAACTTTATTGTTTACAAATATTTTTCTAGTATTTTGTTGGAATTATTTCGTAGAATGTGGTAGCACTATAAACTGCTCAAAATACAAAAGGCAAGAGGCAAAAAAAAACCTCCTACATAATATAAATATACTCCTATAAATACTCCTACATAATATCGTGTACGCCCCCACGAGCACGCAGAAGTGCTGCAACACAACGTGACTCAACTAATGCCTGAATTAGTGCTGGAGGTAATTAACACCATAAACCCTGCAGGACTGTCCAAAAAACTCGTAAGAGTACAAGGGTGGATATCTCTTCTGAACTACACATTGCAAGGAATCTCCGTATGCTCAATAATGTTCATGTCGTGGGATTTTGGTGGCCAGTGGACGTGTTTAAATTCAGAAGGGTGTTCCTGTAGCCACTCTAGCAATTCTGAACGTGTGGACTGTCGCGTGGTTCTGCTGGCATTGCTCGTCTGTCAGAATGTACAATGGACATGAATGGGTGCAGGCGATCAGACATGCCGCTTCCGTACGTGTCACCTATTAGAGTCGTATCTAAATGTAACACGGGTCTTCTATCACTCCAACTGCACACGCCCCAAACCATTACAGAGACTCCACTGACTTGAACAGTCCCTATTTGATATGCAGGGTTCATGGATTCATGAGATTGTAGCCCTACTCGCACACGTCTAACTGCTCAAAACAATCCGAAACGAGTCTCGTCAGTCTAGGAAACGTGTTTCTAGTCATCAACAGTCCAATGTCGGTGTTCACCGGCCTAGGCAAGGCGTGAAGCTTTGTGTCGTGCAGTCATCAAACGTACACGAGTGGGCCTTCGGCTCCGAAACCCCATATTGAGAATGTCACGTTCAATGGTTCGCACGCTGACATTTGTTGATGGACCAGCTTTGAAATCTACAGCAATGTGCGGAAGGGTTGCACATCTGTCACGTGAAATGATTATCATCAGTTGTCATCGGTCCGGTTCTTGCATGATCTATTTGCATCCTCAGCGATGACGGAGGTTTGATGTTTTATCGGATTCCAGATATTCACGGTTAACTCGTTAAATAGTCATATGGGAAAATTCAAATTTCATCTCGACCTCGGAGATGCTATTACCCCGTCTCTTTTGTGTTAATAATCTATAATACGACGTTCAAAGTGACTTAAATCGTGGTATCCTGCCATTGTAGCCGCAGTAACAGATCTAACAACTGTGTCAGACGCTGGTTGTCTTATTGATGATCTATATGACTCGTTGCAGACTAGAGCGCCGTATTTTGATTCGTTTCAGATCTCTTTAATACGATACACAGTGTGTCTGGCTCTTCAGTCTATAAGAAGAACAGAGGCTACTGAAAGGTTCACATAACGATTCTCATCGCTTTCTCAGACTCTGCTTTTTAGATGGAAGACAGTCAATTTATTTGCATGGTTACATTCACTAGCACCAGCACTGAGAGTACATCGCAAGTGCACTGAGTGGGCAGAGCAAAAATAGCAGTAAAACATTTTATTTTGTTCAAAATGCAAGTCAAGAGACACACACATTTTGAAGAACAAAGCAAACGTTTTCTCGGCCTGCGCACATTCAATCGGATGCATAATGTTATTTATACTTTTTATATCCAGATCTTCTCCCTCACTCTTTTGTTTAAGTATAATGTCTCAAACTCTCCAAACAAATATCGTATTAAATTTTATCAGAATAAATTGATGTCAAATGTTCACACGTGCCTCCTGGTTATAAATCCAACAAAGTGAAAGTTAATGCAGGTCCACAGGCTTTAAAACGAAGTACGTAATCTGAAATTTTAGCATTCACAAAAGAAGGCAAACAATAAGTTCACAGCTGTATGGAACACACGCACAACTACTTCCCATTGGCGCCGCAGTTCCCGGTTTAGTTGCCGTCGCCGCCGCGAGGAGCGCAGCAGTCTGCGTCCGTTATCTAAATTAAATCTGGGTCCGAAATTCTCTGCCGTTCCGCCGTAGGGGAAGGGCGGAAGCAGAGGGTTGAAGGGAAAAGGCGCCTGAAGGAGGGGGAAGGGAGTTGCTTCTTACCGGATTAATTGCGGCACCGCTTCGTCACCAGCTTACTCCTTAGCGCCCTCTACTGGAGGCAGGAGTTGAAGCGATCCGAGCGCGGTCTCGCGAGCGAAGCGGAAAGTTTGTGAACGGGTCATGGAAGCCCGCGTCATCGCGGCCCTCGCGGGCGAAGCGAGAAGTTCGTGTTGTGAACGAATCTTGAAAGCCTGGACGGGCCGTGGAAGGGCAGCCAAGGGACGAGATGAAGTAGCGTGGAGAAACGTGGCGTGTCGGGACGGGGCAGAACGGAACGGGTAGGCGTGGGTTGGGACAGAACGGGACCGGAGGACCTGAGATGGGCCAGGAGGGCTCGAATTTTGGTGGGACGCGACGGAATGGGTCAGTACGGAATGCAACGGACGGGACGGGACGGGACGGGACGGGACGGGACGGGACGGGACGGGACGGGACGGGACGGGACGGG
>BOPP01000053.1:4848603-4861546 GCA_017312745.1 Gryllus bimaculatus | reverse complement strand
CGCAGAGACGGAGGGGCGGGGCAGATCGCGTCCTTGGATGTCTGGACTGGGCCGAAGTGCCAGCGGACAAGCTCTTGAGGAGTCCACACGCAAACAGCGCCGAACCAATCAAACGATGCCCGGTGCAGTGGGGAACCCCAGGGGCCATGTCCCTCCCACTACTTTAAAAAAAATTCTCAATTCACCATAATTCCCACATACATACAGACATACATCTATTAGAACTGCAATTGGGTATGACCCGGTGGCAGTTAATGACAATAAATGCAAAAATTACAACACTTACATTAATAATAATACTAATAATGATAATAACAATAATAATAATAATAATAATAATAATAATAATAATAATAATAATAATAATAATAATAATAACGTACAAGACGAAGAGCAGCATTGAAAAGTGCATTGATCACGTTCACCACACTTCACTTCACTTCACTTCACTTCACTACACTACATTTTTTTTGAAGGATGAGTGGAAAGGGTTTTTTAGTGAAGCTAAAATGTTCACGCTTCTCTTCGCCATTTCAAAGCAGTGGAAGCCTAGCCAGAGGGTGTCTTTCCATACCAACCTTTTGTAAAGCGGTAACCTACATTTTAAAGCTCCCCGAGAGACAACGCGTGTACCTTCGTTCAGACAACGTTGGCTTCAGTGCCTAGTGCGCGACATCTCCCGAACAGCCAAGTTAATGCTGATTCCAACTGCGGAAGCGCACGCTTTCATTAACAACGAGTGCAGAAACAGCATGTACTTTCTCGTATTACTGGTTACCAACATACTTTTGAGTAAGTTCTACGTAACGAGAAGATTAGAAAAAAAATATAATATTTATATTGTGTTATTCAGTGCTCTCTTTATTCAACAATGTCGAGGAGCAGATCTCCTTATTCAAAAACTTCAAAATTCAGAAAAATCAAAATATGGAGCTGTATTTGAGAAAATCTTTTTTTACTTTCCTGTATACGGAGTAATACTTGTATACGGAGCATAGAGAAAGTTATGTAATGCTGCGGAAAATGGATTTCGAGATTTCTAAGGATATACACGTTTCAGGGTCTCCAGATAGCGAAAATGTGTTTTTTATTACCTCCATTTGTCCGACCGTCCGTCCGTCCGTCCGTTCTTCCGTCTGCGCCTAAACCATGCGTAGGGTTCATTTTTTCCAAATTAAAACACCTGTTCATCTGGCCAGAGTCTAAACTTAGAGATTTTGAAAACATTCTTCAAAATTTGGGGGTACTTTACATGAAGCCCTCCGGGCATTTTCATTTTTTTTTTCTAACACGGCTGCAATTTTTTCATTAAATTTCATGTGAGAATAGAGTAATGTAAACTCATAAACGTGGCATAAGTTCAATTTTCACGGTCAACTCTGACTTTTCGAAAATTTCAATATTCCAATTTTTTTTTTGGGAGTCTTCTTACAACTACAACATTGAAGTTTTTCCTTCAAATACCATTTGTTTTCCGTAGTACATTAAGGTTATGTACACTTTTTTGAAAATTTTAATAGTTTTCGCGCAATATTGCGTGCATTTCTGCAATTTAAAAAATAAAAAAAATATCTGAAAAACAGCTCCAAATTCCTTTCTTTAAATTTTTGGTAGGGATTATTCTAAATGCAGTCTATGAAATGACTTAAACGTCACATTGCTCTATTGTTTTGTTATTTCAAAAATTACAAAAATGTAATTATTTTGACTTGTCTGTCATGACGTTAATATTTATATTACTGACAATTTGTTCCCATTATTTTATTTATGAGTACATGTGCTTTAAATATTGTCGTATAAAGTTTCTCGAAAATTCAAATATTTTCTGTGAAAACTTACGCAAGTATCCGAATTTTTAAAAACGCTCCAACGCTATTTCTCAGAAACTGCTCCAAATTGTTCAAACTTTTCGAACGGATAGTGCTAAATGCACTCTCTTGAATATGACGTAAAGTTCATTTTGGTGTTTTTTTGTTTTTTAAAAAATTACACAAATGTAATTTTTCTGAAAGATCTCTCACGCCGTTAATATGCCCATTTCCATCAATTTGTAAACAGTTGTCTACTTGTGAATAAATGTACTTCAAATGGCTTCAAGTGAAATTTCTCGAAAATACAAAAAATTCGTGCGAAAAGAAGCTTCGAATTTCGAATTTATAGTAGCGCTTTAGCGCCATTTTCATCAAAACAGCTTTAAACATTTCAAAGAAAATTGTAATTGAGGATGAAGCTGTACTGTTCGTTATAATTCTTAAAATAATATTTCCGTTCTGTTATTAGTAAACAAAAAAAATAAGAAAATCTAAAAAGGTGTAGTTTGGGTGATGATAGATGGCAGCTGGCAAGAGGAAGGGGCAAGTTCGATTAGCTATCCGAGACCATAGGAAATAAAAAAAACTAATACGGGAACGTCTGTGCCATTCTGTAGCTCCACTAGTTCTTTTTCTCTCTCGGAGACTTCTATTTAGCGGGCCCGTTTTTGAAACGGACGAATTCTCTAGCCCTGTGTTGTCCATTAAAATGAAAGTTCATTGAAGTTTGTTTATGTACTAACTACTGTGATCAGAAGTGTATTTTCTGTGCCGGAACGAAGATTAGAAATTCTTAACATTTGCTGCAAACATTTATTCATAATAGTTTTCTTGCCATTTGCCTCTAGGTCTAGAAGTGAACAGAGAATATGTCATTGCAGTACTAATCATCCTAAAATGAAAAAAATTATTTGGAGAGTGTTTCTATTATGTTTACTTTAATTTTAAATCGCAAAACTGGAAAGCACATGAAAATTGAATTGCATTGAATGCTCTCCTTTAAAGTATAACGAATTAAAATATTTACACTATTTTTTTCTACCTCTCAATGGTTACAATAACTAAATGTTGCAGTCTGTCATCTGTACATTGCAGACAGAGTACAAACGAGAGTATACACATAAATATAGCTTCCTTAGGCGCACGTTTTGTTGACCTCATCTTTTCTTAGTTGAGGAAGAAGTACAGCCAAAGAAACAGCTTTTTCCCTTATAAGTGCTAACAACTCAATTCTGTAGTTTGTTTACAAATGCAAATAAGTTTCTAAAAGTCGGAAGCTAAATTGTCTAGCGGTCAAATGTTCTAAACATTGTTTGGTTGGTACTTTGTTTTATTGTTCAACAATTTACAGAAAAAGCGCGAGGATAAATTCTGCTGGAAGTGCTGTATATTGTGCTGAAAGTCTTAAGTATTCCAGCTTTTAGTATACATTCAGCTAACAAAAAAAAAGAGAAATCAAAGGAAACGGAAAACCTATACTTTCTTTTGTGCAAAGGGATAGTCGGAGAGAAATGTGTATGTTGCAAAGTGAACAATGTCATCGCAAGGCTGGTAAGTGCATGAACTACAATCACCCTGTCTACGATTAGAACGTAAGTGCAGATACTATTTGACTTACCCTCGTGCGAGGGAGATGAAATAAATTCCTTTTCGTAATGCTGTTTAGTTATATCAACTTAACGTCACCTAACAGAAGAACGAAAAGCCTCTTTTAACGGCTCGCGTCCGTTCTAGTTTTTAACGTCATTAAGTTGATGACCATCAAATAACAGACGTGGTTGAAGTTTGAAAACCGAGGCGATAGCCGAGCTTTATAACCAACCAAATCTGTTGTTTGTGATATCGGCCTTATGCTGTTCAATACTTTTCATATCACCGTCTTCTTAAGAAAAAAATAATAAAAATAAAATACACCTTTGATTTTCATACATACGAGTGCAACATCATCTTCCACATCAAACCGATAGACTATGACTTTAGACGTGACTGCCACAAGAAGGCCAAGGTTTTATTGTAAGAACATATTAGAAAATTGTTACTAGCATTCACGTTGGAAAACCACAAATCTAGCAGTGAAGGTGAGCAATGTTTAACTTCCTTGATAACTTTTATTTCGACTAGTAACTTCATGTTTTATTTCAAATAAGATTTACATATAAAATATATACTATAACTACTAATTTATAACGTTCAATTACGCTCTTCAAGACGTATCAAGCTTCAAGTCCATTACTAAAATTGCTAAACGAATGTCTCCTACTTCTCATATGACGTTAAGGACCGTATCCCATCCCTGGGTTCTCACACCCCCTCTCTGAAAACGTCCATTTCGTTCGGCTAATATGCAAAGTTTGCGTCGAGTCTAACAGGTGTCTAGCTAGATGGTGTGCAGTGAATTTAACGCTAAATGCACCGGAAACTACTTGTAGGAAAATTCAATAGATCGCTGCACTATCACGGGGGAATTTACTTTACTTATACCGTCTGAACCAATGATCCGATTTTCGATCTGTAAACGGCATTTGACGCTTTTTTTAACATAGAATTCACGCTACGATGCCCCTTTTCCAAAAATCTAGCAAACATTCAAATTTGAAATTAGTTCTCGAACTTCGAGAAAAAATTAAAAAATGTGGGCTTATAGCGCGATGGCGACATGCTTGCTGAATCCAACGCCGCGACAATCATGCAAATCGAATGAATAGAAGCGTCGTAAAGTGAAATTTACGAAAAACGCCTCGCCCCCCCCCTTCTGCGCGTTGCGTCACCCACCCGATTGTTGTGGGCCCTCCTGCTCGGCGCGGGGGGCACGACCAGGCCAGGCCAGGCGGCTGCGGCCAGCCCCGGCGGAGCAGGCGGGACTTGCGGGATACGTGAGCAGGCAGTCGGTTTATGCTTTCGTCAGTTTGCATCTCAATCTACTTTTCCACAGATACCAAACTAGAGATGCAATACTGCTATTATAGACCGACGTAAACGGTCCTGTAATAGTAGTACATAACTATCTTTTTCACATATTTCCGTCTTCCTTTGAATACCATATTAAAATTGTTTGAGACATTACTCAAATAATCGATTCCTATTTTGGAACTGGTTTTCAAACAATTGGAACAATTCTGTAATATCACCATTAGTCCATCTTCTCCACATCTTATTTTAGATATATTTTACTTCTAAGGTTATTCCGTTTTCATTCCACCTTACTCTAAGATCTTCCGTTGTCACATACCGGAAAGAATGAGCGGAGTATACGCACGAGTTCTTTTATCCTACAACTCGATTTTGGATCTCAAAACGGCGTTTATATGCTTTACAGAGATTATCTGGTGAATCTCTTTTCCCAAGTAAAATAGCCAAGCTATATTTTAAAAATGTTTTCGTACTTTCGGACAAATTTAAAAAGTGGTAAAATAGCGCGCTGGCGAGCTGAATCCTGACCCCAACTCCGTACAAGCATCGAAATAAGATATGATCATCCCAGCTTACTTGGTAAGTTATATTGATATAAAATAAATATGTTATATCTGTAATAATTTTGAAGGAAATAAATAATTCCCGTGCGTCATTTCCGTACAGACTACGTAATGAATAAGGAGTAATGATGCAATGGATAACTCCTAAATTTGAACATGTTTCCCTTCAATTTACGCATTGTTTTAGAAAAAGTGGATTTCATATAAAAAGTTTTTATGTAGTATCTATCTGTAGTATGTAATTTATCTGCAGTATGTAAATCCAGTTTGACGTGACTCTATGAATCGGCCCACAATGATATAATAATATGAACATTCATCAACGAGCTTAAAAACCAAGGGATTTTTTTTCTGTGAGTAATGATCGTCGAATCATACTTTAACGCTAACGCTTAAACGCGACATAATGTAATATAACAACTTTCCAGAAAGAATAGGAAAATGAGGGCTTCTTTCAATGTGAATTGTTTCTTAAAATCTCCAGAAAGTATATGGTTTATATAATGGACCTGCTGTTGTGGCATAATAATAATAATAATAATAATAATAATAATAATAATAAGGCCTAAGCTCGCTATAGGCCAAGGATCCCTAAACAAAACAACTCCAGAAAGCTCGCGATCCTGATTAAGACAGCAAATGAGAAGATTCTTACCTTGTGAAAGTGAAAATATTCTATCCTAATCGTCAGCTAGACTCTACCATTTACTGTATGGCCGTAGCAGTTGTGAGGATAATGGCGGTAAGATGATTGAAGCCCGGCAGTCACATAACTACGCAGCAAGAGAGAACCACCGGGTGGAAACGAAGACTCAAAAAGAAAATAGACGGCATAAGAACAGATATTGCAGTGATTGAGGCGTTCCAGAGAGGAAGCCGAAGTAAACGTATGCGAAGCAAAGTCTCAAACATCAAAAAGAAATACCGAAAGCAATGAGCACAACATAACTCAGAAAATAGAACTCTCGCTGATTTTGCAGACACTCTTAAACAAACAACTCAGAATCTACAGTCAGCGACTGCGACGTTATTCCAAAAAGCTAAGTAGGAAAATAGACAACCGGGACTTCATAAAAAAAACAGAAGACTTTTTATAGAAAAATGGCGAGGGAAGAAACTCAACGTTGACCATATTCCAGAGAAGTCAGCTATAGAAGAGTTCTGGAGCAATGTCTGGTCACTGAAAATCACTTCAACAGGAACGCGCCATGGCTGCAAACAATTGAGACGGACTCAGAGAACATCGGAACATTGGCAACATCGTCCATTGAAATGACACTCTGAAAGAAGTCATGCCAGCACACAATTGGAAATGCCCTGGACTGGACGGACTCCATAATTTCTGGTCAAGAGATTCAACCAGTCCCATACAAAGATATTGGGAACTATCAACCTATTAAATCTACAGAACCCAGAGGAAATCCGCTTTCCTATCTTTGTGAGAGGTCACACGTTTCGATCAGAAAAAACCCAATAGCAAGCAACACAGTGGTACCTTCTCAGAATTTAGACCAATCACTGCCTCGACGCATCTACAAAATCACCACATAGCTGCCTCCTAATCTGTAAAGAACAGCACTGTTGCACAAAAAGAGAGTCCATCACCGTAAACACAGAAAGCTGCTGTAAGGGTTCATGGGAATGTAAGAACAACTTAATAATGCACAGTGTTTATCATGAACCCAGGCGATCCAAAAGACCCCGTCAATATATACACGTGCTTTATTGATTTATAAAAAGCTTTTGACATTGGTCCCCCACGACTGGCTTTCAAACCCTGACAAACATATAGGATAAATCCGTAATTGTAGCATTTCCTAAAACATCAATGAACAAATGGTGTACCAGCGATACATTACCACTAACTGTCAGACAGTGATTACCACGGACCACTAGACCACATCAAAACGTGGAATATTCCAGGGAGACAGTTTAGTCCTTTTTGGTTTCTGTTAGCAATGAAACTCACTATCAACTTTACCATGGACAAGAATGGAACAGGATTCGAACTAAGGCATCAAAAATATAAAGTAACTCATCTTGCTTATATGCGATGATATCAAACTGTACTCTGGTTCAAAACGTGGATGGAAAAATACATTGAGAATCAACTGAAATGTTTTTCTAATGACATAGGGATGAAACTTGGAATTGATAAAATGTAAGAGTCCAGAGTGTGAGAAAGGGAAAGCTAAACTGACATTGAATACTGAAAACAGTAACAAAGAGATTTAATAACAGCCGTAAACCCGCTACATGAAGTGGTACAACACAGGCTGAATGATAATCTTACACCTCTTCAGCCTCAGAAACGACATGAACAGCAACAGTCCACTCTTGAAACAAGATGATTAAATGGCAAGCAGAAGGCACTTCCGGTGCACTACCCCGCAGCAAATGCCATGAAATGTAGACGTAGATATGTCGTACAAGTGGTCACTGTGGGCCTATCTGTTTCCAAGAGACTGAGGGTCATTAAATTGGCATATGACAAGACCAGGTGATACCAACCAAAACTTATCTTCAAGCAACATAGTCAAAGACCGCTTCAGTAGTGATATGATCATTGCAGAATGTGTTTCCAAAGATCTGAAACAATCCAGCATATACTAACTGGCTGTGTGTACTGGCTCCTCTGAACTATAAACTGCAGACCTGACAACATCGGACGTATATCCATGCCAAACTTGCTGAGTAAATACGGTCTTCTGCACGAGATAACACCAAATTATAGTATCATCCCCAAACGGTCCTAGAGAATGCACCTACAAATGTATTGGGACAGAAACACCTGACAAGACAAAACCGTCCTCATAACAGACCCTGATTATATTGGGACAGGGGGTATCCAGAAAGTCCTTCTTCGGTGGGACTTTCGCGTGGTTGACAACAAAACATATTGACCAACCTACCAAACGAAGCTGGGAAAATACAGAGAATTGGTCCAAGTCGTGAGGAGGAATGGTGCTTGGAAAATGCGAAGACAATCCTATTGTAATCTCAAGCAACCTGTATTGTACGCAAAGGTCACCTGTAAAGTGCAGTGGAAAGAACTAGATATAAAAAAAATATTTTGATAAACATGCAGAAACGGTAATAAATTAATACATGTTCTTTTGGTTAAAAAAAAGGAAATTATGGGGTTCAGACTTATAAAACATTTGTTGAAAAATTTTATATACAACTCAAAGGTTTAAATTTTAATAATGTTAAATAATTGTGTGCTATGTACTGTGTTTGTGTAAGCTGCTGTGTGGCAAACTTAAAGCGCATTTAGTAAACTTGTCAGCTAATAAGTGGATCATGCTTTGATATGTATCTGTGTGATTACTGTAATACCAGAAAGCTGTGAATAAAATAATAATAATAATAATAATAATATAATATAATTAATAATTATGGCACCCGCGTTGGAGTAAAAAATGTGTACTATAGTTTTGGGCTTACATCGGTCCATTGAAATCTTCCACTTCGGATGGTATGCAGATTCCACGATTTATAATAATTTTTGAAACTTCTTCTTTATATTAGGAAAAATATTTTTCAGCTCACACTAATTGAAGTGAGTTAGTTTCGGTATGATTTCTTCCTGTGTCTTTGAATGTTCGATTGGAATATTAGCTACAGCCGGCACCTCCCATTTTTCAGTTTTTTGCTCCGCCAATTGCATTCTTCCTATCTCTTGGTTCTTCGTATTTATTTAATATATATATATATATAGTATATATATATATATATAAGTATATATTTTTCACGATTCTACTTGTAAGTCCTATCTCATGTAATTTTTCAAATGTATTCTCTCCCCCCCAAAAAAAACGCGTCCATCGCCCGTGTTATGCTTAAGGCACTTATTATTATTATTATTATTAATTATATTATTATTATTATTATTATTATTATTATTATATATTTTTATGGCGTGTTGGTCCATGACGCACGCTACAGCGAATAACGTGGTGTAATTTTTTCCAGAATCAGATATTCTCCTGTATCTGCTCCCAGTACGACAAGTTGTTACGCTGAGATTGTTGAATTATGAGATGATCGAGGATGAATATGTTGAGGGGTGATAGGACAATTACTAATAAAATATGACAGGTGGTAAAAGTGATAGATTTTTCCTTGAAATTTGCTGCCCGTCAGCTTAATGGAATCGTGTCGAAAACTTTCCCGCACTCGCAAAATACAAATGGCCACTTTTAGTATTCTATACATGTCATCTATTCAAGCCGTTTTCCGGTATGTATTTCGCCAAGTCTAGTGATATGAGGGAGGCTTACAAATTCTGGACAAATACCAATCTTAATTAATTGTGACAAAGAGGTACACAGGTTTTCTGAATTAGTAATTGAATTGTTTTATATTTTGCTATGATATCTGCAAGTATATTGTAGTAAACTCTGAAAAAATCCTTTAATGTACGACGTAAAGGCTCATGTATAACGTATAAATATAATTAGTTGCTTGCAGCAACAAAAAATGTTACTGAGTGAAACCATACCAAAAGTTTTCAATATAGAACCCACACTACTGCAAGCACAAATAAAACTCACGTTTTAATCCAAATATAAATTTATATTTTATGAAACAGTCTTGATGAATACTACAATAACAAAACATAGTATGTAACATCACGTTGAACTGTTTATTTACATAGGAAGAACACAAGAAAAAGTTAAATAAAATGTCTGTCCCCATATGTGAGTCCAGAATGGCTAGTGCTACATCTTCCCTTGGAGCCGTATGTTGTTGCTGTCCGCCTGCTGTATTGTGCAGCCTGCTTGGGCAAAATATAATAACAGAAATTGTGGCAATACATTTACTTTTTAAGTAAAATCGAACAGTAATTTTTTTTTGAATTTTTCCCCGAAGTTCCATGGTTATTTACGCATTGTCATCTCTCACAAGGACCCCGAGGCTGCACAGTTTTTTCGATCTTTCTATGCTCTGTGGAAAATTTGTACTATGACATTACGCGAAAATTTTTTTTATAGGGAATGCAATAGTGCCGAACGATTACTAGTCATTGGGTTCATATTCCTCAAGTGATATTCTTACACTTTCAAGTTTTGGAACTTATAAACTCACTGTTCTCGGCTTTACGAACTGTAATCTCATGCTGCGCGAGCTGGGTGAAACATGAGAACTGCTTTCGATAGCAGCGATTGCAAATCGCTCCAACAACATACTGATAATGACAAATGGTGTGCAGATAAGCATTCACCTTTTTAATTAGTACAAAATGTATTTTTTATTTTTAAAATAGGTTACTAAGAACAAGTTAAACGCTGACTAGGTTTGCACTGTCACGAAGTTTTGGTGTGTAGAGAGCTTTTTTGGTTTCTGACATAAATACTTATTGTCGATTATATCATATACACTTACACAAGAGTACATTTCCAAGTGGAACGAAAACACTACCGTTCCTAGGATTAATGACCTTCCTACAATTAGGTCTCTTCCCGAGCGGCATAGTAAAAATTTAATGCAGATTTAAATATATAACTCATAGATCTTAAATATATACCCTTATACTCACTTAAATATAACCACTTAAACATAAACATAAACAACAACCACCACTTAAATTATCCCTTTACTCATCGAGTCTCGTCATTGAGGATCCCAAATTTCAGGTAGGAGCACTACTTTGTAGTAGAACACAAGTTTCTGTATCCATTTTTTCTCCCAGGAAATCGTCATCGCGGTGAATAATTCCATGATGATGCCCTTTGGGGTCCATAAACGACAATGCAACTTCTTTCCCGCGAGTTGAAGCTGGCCCTGAATTTGATAATAATAATCGCCTTCTTTTTTCATTTCCATGATTTTGGTCAATGCAGGAATTTTTTTTATGTTATCTGTATGCCCCTGTTTGGACATGGTTTTTTACTGGATTTGGGACATTTTAATTTCTAATATTGAACTTCTGCCGACCAAACCCGTCAGGGGAAGCTCCAAGAAACCCATGAATTGCGGTGTATAAAGAGACGGCATTTTTCAACAATTAGACCTGTTTTTTTTTTCATTGAAAAGCAATCAATAGCGCGTGAAATTCATTCTCGCTTCGACATCCTGGGCACTTGAGCGGAAGCACCAATACAGCAGTTTTTTGGCGACAGGAGCCCACTTATTTTGACTGCCTCTTACAAACATATACGAAATTGGCCGCTCGAGCCTGTCTTTCTTTCCATGTGCCACCTCTCAGATTTTCTGCTGCCTCTTAGTTGCTATTTCAAGCTTCACTATTTCCTCTTTTTAACGTGGACAGTTGCAAGATCGTCTTCTCTTCCATTGTTGTCAGTTCGCTATCCTCCATGTCCACCTGCATAGCATATACACCGTGGTCAGCTAAACCTTATTCTGGCTATCTTTAACTCGTATGAAATATTCTGCCCCAGGATCCTTTCCTACCACTTCTTTCCCTCTTGCCGGTGCCTTGAAGAGCGACCTTCTGCAAGCTGCTCTTCGTTTCTCCTTCTTCCTCGCCTGTTTGCTTAAATAGAAGGCAGGACTTTTCATTCGACATAGATTTCATTGTCTCATAGTGCCAATACGATTTCAACTGAAAGTCTAAAACCGGCAGCTTTTTGTTGCTGTGGGTCAAAGAACGCTGCGTTTGCCCCTCTGTTAATTTGTTTCCCCCAGTAAGTTTGCCACTAAAGACATGTAATATTCCTGCAGCGTTGCTATTGCTGTTTAGTGATAAGTTAATGACTTTTCAGTAACAACTGGCTGGCATAGAAATGCGTGCTTTGTCCGCAGTATTTCCTTCTCTCCTTTGGGCAGGTCGATAGACTCATCTTAATTTTGGAGGCAAAAATATGGCTTGCAGAATCTGTGAATGCAAAAAGTTGTAGGATAAAAGAGCTCGTGCGTATACTCCGCTCATTCTTTCCGGTATGTGACAAACGGAAGATCTTAGAGTAAGGTGAAATGAAAAACGGAATACCTAGAAGTAAAAATATATCTAAAATAAGATGTGAGAAGATGGACTAATGGTGATATTTACAGAATTAGTTCAATTGTTTGAAAACCAGTTCAAATAGCATCGATATTTTGAGTAATGTCTCAAACAATTTTAATATGGTATTCAAGGAAGACGGAAATATGTGAAAAAGATAGTTATGTACTACTATTAACAGAACCGTTTCGTCGGTCTATAATAGCAGTATTGATCTCTAGGTTTGGTATCTGTGGAAAAGTAAGATTGAGATGCAAACTGACGAAAGCATAAACCGACTGTCTGGCTCACGTAATCCCGCAAGTCCCGGCCTGCGCCGGACCGGGGCTGGCCGCACGCCGCCTGCCTGGCCTGGTCGTTGCCCGCCGCGACAGCAGGGCCCCAACAATCGGTGGGTGCGCAAGGCGCCGAAGGGGGGGGGGGCGAGGCGTTTTCGTAATTTCATTTACACGCTTCTATTCATTCGATTTGCCATGATTGTCGCGGCGTTTGGATTCAGCAAGCATGTCGCCATCGCGCTATAACGCCCACATTTTTAATTTTTCTCGGAAGTTCGGAGAACTAATTTCAAATTTGAATTTTTGCTAGATTTTGAAAGGGGGCCCTCGTAGCGTGAATTCTATGTTATAAAAAGCCGTCAATGCCGTTTACAGATCGAAAATCGGACCAATTGGTTTAGACGTTATCGGTAA
>BOPP01000053.1:4750355-4848578 GCA_017312745.1 Gryllus bimaculatus | reverse complement strand
TACTTATTTTGGTGCTGCGACGTGGTGGCCACAAATTGTACTAGTGTCGGTACATTTAGCCTTAAAGTATTATCGTTCCTTGTGGAAGAGAGTACGCTGGCTTTCAGTGTAACACAGGAAAGTGCCACTACGCGGCGCTTGTGTAGCGCTCGGCGGTTTAGTTGATTGCGTGTGACTTTATTCGTGCTTTGTTATAGTTATCTTTTAATAAGAGATGCGATTAACTTTGTGTTAAAATAAATTCATATGCATACGTAATCGTCAAATATGTTCTTCGGTGAGAAACGAAAGCAATTATTTAATTGCAAATGTCAAGGCGGCCTGGTTAAAATTTAAAAAATTAAACCCCATCATTTCTTCGCAGCAGAGGAGTCGAATTTAGTTAATTTTAAATTAAATTGTTATTTCTTGTCAATTGTTTTGTTTACAACTACTTACGTATGCTATTATTAATTTATAATTTTGTTATGTAATACTACACCTATCTTCAAGTATTGGATCATCCAGTTGAGTTATGTTATATGTTTGTATTAGATCAAATCTTTGTTGACACTATTATAACGCTATTATTAGTTAGAGTATATATTTTACATGCAAATTTTATTCGAAATAAAACGTGAAGTTACTAGTCAAAATAAAAGGATATTAAGGAAGTTAAGCATTGCTCACCCTCACTGCTAGAAAGCGAGATCCGGCGCCGATCATCTCATCGGCTTGCGAAATTCCCCTCACTACATCCGCCAGCCAGTCACCGCTCCAGCCGCATCAAGCTCTAAGGTGTCCCACGACTGTACTGACACTACGTAGTACTGTGCATGTAAGTGTGTGTGAGGGGTGAGGAAGAAAAGCTCGTGCTCGGTCTATGGTTCATTTGTTGAGATAATTTTCCGGCACCCCTGATAATGATCGCAGAAACACTGAAAAACTATCAATCTGAGCAGCCGACCGCTAGAATTCATCTCCAGAGAGTGGTTGAATTCCTTTCAGTTATCTAGTTGAAAATTCTTCCCCGTCTGGACCCGAACCCAATGACCTCCCGGTCAGAGCAACTGCAGTGGCAGTTTAACCTCCCACTCGCCCTAGCCATCGCACTCCCTTGGCCGCATTTCTCCTCGCCCTCCTGACTACACATCTCCCTCTCCTCCGCCGCATCACTCTCTTCTCCCGCCCGCCCGCCCGCCGTCTCACCCGTTCAATCTGCTCTCCCACCGGCTCAGCCACCCTCTCGCCCGCCGCCCCCTCCCCCCGGCCCGCAATCGCGTTTCACGCCCCTTAAGAGCGCTGATAGCGGCAGCTTTAGCCACTGGATACCGAATCCGTCTTCCGCGGAGGCGTCGCCGGGGATTTCCCCTCCCCCCTCCCACGCCCCTCGCCTGTTTCACTCCCGGGTGCACTCGCAGGAGCATCAATTAGTGCTCCCCCCTTCCGCACCTCCACTTTGTCTTAGAGTTAGCGCTCGCTGCGATTCCGCCTGCTACGTGTTAATCTCTCCGTTTTTGTCTTGTTACGTCTGCCTTCGCTCGCGTTTATTCACTGTCCGGGCAGGGCTTCCTTGAATTCGCATAATTCCTTTCCTCGACTCGTGATGCTGTCAGGTCGTTCCTAATCTTTCGCGAACTAAAATATTTTGCCGATTCGTCTTCTGACAAAAGAAGCGTATTCCACATTCGGGCAGGTAGCTTTTGAAAGGTTTGTTTTATAAGATGCAATATTAGTCGAGCAGAAAAAGAATTGACTGGTTTTGTCTAAATGCTTGTTTACTTTCGGTTGACATTCAGCTTGTATATGGGTGGTACTCTTAAAGTATTATCCCTCAGGCGCGTGATTGTAGTGTGACCGGCTGAGGTTGCTCAGGACATTAACTGTTGCCGATGCAAAGCCTCTGACTGGAGGCTAGGGTTTGAGTCCCGACGATGGTAGGATTCTCAACACTAGCTAGATCGACTTCATCCGCTGTCTGGAAGCGACTTTTTGCTGCTCTGATTGGAGATTTTCCGTGATTTCTCCCGTAAATATCAGGAGAATGCCAGAGCAGTATATCAAACGGGCCATGTATGATCTGGCGCGATCATACAAGATCTTACATGCATGTTCATGTCGATAGAAATCAATATGAACAAATAAACGTGGACCTGGAATACCTACTTTTTATTAAATATGATGTACTCTTGTTTTATGGCGGTGCTAACACTCCATCTACGATAATTACTTTTCTGATCGACTAATAACCGAAAAATACTAATACATTTGGAACAAGATAACGCTAAAAACAATTTATCGATGAGTGGTTTTGTTCTAAATCAATACTAGTAAATCAATACTACCACTTGAAAATGGAAGCTTTTGCTCACACGGAATTATTTGTTTTCCCTTTTTTAAACATTCTCATGCTTTTGTATAAATTTGAGTAATAAGTTTATCTTACAAATATGTTTATCTGCATTAATGTACTTAATATGAAAGTTAATAAAGATATGCAGTTTTTACGGTGCAAAGCAGTTTCAATTTGTACAAATCTTGATGCCCGTATCCAGCTTTCCGTCTCTCTTCCACACTGCGTCGCAGGTCCTTATAGTGGCGGTGCTAAATCTCTGTGTGAATCTTAGCCTGGATTTTATATATTCGAGGTACGAATAGCATTTTCGCAATCATTGTAGGAATCGAATGGGTTGGGTGAACGGTCAAAGGCTGTTGTTTGAGGTACCTCTTCCACATTCACCTGGAATTGACTAGATGGCTTTACAGAAATGAAAAAAAAGAACACGGCTACTGCCGTTAGAATTTCAATTCAAGTAGTAATGGACTTCGACACAGGTGATAAGCGTACCCTTCTCAAGGTTATTGGATGGAATTCGCCTGGAATTAACTGGAAGTATTTATGAAAACAACCGCCCTCTTCAATAGCCTACCAAGAAGAGTAATCGGTACCACCCAGACTCCAAGCTAGTACTTTCCAGATCAAGAACATTTAACTTGCAGAAACTATTAGCGCAGACCATTGGTAGGAAATTAAGTCACTAATATAAGCAATGTGCATTTTAATAGAAAGTATCTTTATTCATGTAAATTTCAAATCTTTTACATTTTATCAATAGATACACGTATACAAATTACAGCTCCATTTCCCTAATTTGTAATGGAGACCAGTCAGATAAGCTTAAAAACAAATATACTGACGGATTTTCCCCTTCCTACAATAAACTATATAATATTTATTATTTCGATCAAACGCTTAATAACGTGAACAATAATAATTCTATTACACTTTATGTTATTACTTAGACTCACGCTGGCATTACAATGTGGCGGATCTTATTCTAATTGAAAATTTATTTTACAATTCACATCTAATTTCCATACTTCGGAGTGTTATTTAATTACTTATACAACTAATATTACCCTATCTGTTCGCCGAGAATATCCGTTGTGAGAAACTGTGTCGGGATACCTTCTCCTACATCCGATCGTCACCGTCTCGGAATACCTTCTTCTTAATCCGATCGTCTCTCTGCGCCTCTACAATACTTTGAGCAAAATGTGATCTGTTCCAAGTAAAGCATTTTCTTGCGCTTCCCTGTCTATTGAATGACCTGGGAGTTTAGTCAAGTTCTTACACAAAATTCGCGGTACAAATCCCAGAGCTCCGATAACTATCGGGACTCAGTGTCTTTTACACACCACCGGGACATGTGCTTTTACGCACCACATGGCTGATCTTGATTTCCAAACTGTTGTATTTAAGGCGTTTCTTTGACTTCTTCGTATGACGATTTGACCGCATGGCACAACTACATGTAGACACGGCTTTTTTCTCCAAATCGCGGATAACAATATCCGGTTTGTTTGCCTCTATCGTGCGGTCAGTTTAAATTTGATGGTCGTACAATATAGTACACAGTCCAACAGACGTGACCGGTTTTGGTAAGTATTCGTACCACTTGAACATGTGGTTGTAACTGTGAAGGCAGTAGAGATCTGAAGTGGAGGTAACTACACACCCCGAATACTAGTTTCAAGTATTTAGCCTTTGCTACAATTGAACAAGCTGAGACAATATTATCAATGGTTTCAACTTTCCACTGGCAATTGCGGCGTATATTATCTTTTATTATTATTATTATTATTATTATTATTATTATTATTATTATTATTATTATTATATTTCTATTATTATTATAATTATATTGTTATTACTATTATCATATTATCATTATAATCTCAATATAAATATAATCCGACTGTGAAAGTATTCATTCACAGTTACACGTATTCATTTTCAGCGTGAATCACAACAGCAATGAATAATGGGCGCTAATCCATACTTTGATTGAAACATTTTCGAGCATTCCCACTTTAGCAAACACGCGATGGGAAGCACTCCAAGAAGAGCTGCTCCTCCCGGGTTTCACCCCTCGCCCCACCCCGCGACCATCCGCTCCGTCGGTTTACTACCCGGCTGCAGCCCATGCCCGTCCCCCCGCCCGTCAACCCGTCCAGAGACGCTGTTACGGCCCAAGGGCTCGGATTCGCACGAGGCCGCCGCCGCCGCCGCCCTCAGCGCTCTCAACGCATCTGACGCCACCGAGGCCTCCGCCCCCACCGCCTCCGCCCCCCGGCAACGCTTCCACACCGCCCTCGCCCCTCCCACACCCACCTCCGCCACCACCTCCCCCTTCACGGCCACCGTCCAGGAGAGGTGGCTCAGGCCATCAACTGATGTCACTGCAGTGCCTCTGACAGGGAGATCCTGGGGTTTGAATACCGAGGAGCGAGTAGCTCGACACTAACTAGATAGCAAGGTCGAATTCAGTTCCTGTCTGCAGCCGGCTGCTCCCATCGGTAGTTTTCCGTGCTTTTTTCGATCATCATTTGCACGCGGCGATGGTGTAATATATATTGATCGATATTGTCAAACCCGATCGAAGCCGTGGATTTTGATATAATAACCTTCGTACGCCTTCCTTCGGAGGGGAAGTAAAGCCGACTGTCCCATATTAGTAGATTTACTTGCACGTAAAAAAAAACCTCAAGTCAAAATGACGCCTCTGAGCTAAATTGAAATCGCCTGTTTCTCGCCCAAGAAATACCTCCTTTCTCTGCTATTTAGTGAAAGGAGCGTAGCGAAATTTGCGTCGTCAGACGAAAGAGCACGCCTCATGGCCTGAGTCTCGCCACTAAAAATTAAGGCATTAATTCAATTCAATTTAACGTCAGGCGAATGCCGCAGCAGCCACAGAATCATAGGGGCCACGGACCGCGCGCGATCTCTTCCTTCCCCTTACTTTACTTATTCTACACCTTACTTACACACACTAACATCCACTACATTACGTCACACGTCGGGAAATCGATCGGGAGCCTAGAGCTTGTGCTGACTGGGGCAGTGCCCCGCTGATTGGAGATACCTGCTTGGGAAAACCCTGGTAGCCGACGTAGGTCGCCATTCAGAGGGGCACAGATCACCGCCGACTCCCGAGCAAAATGCTTGCACTACGCTTACTGGACCTATGACATTCGCATTTGGCGCACTCGGGATCACTAGTAATCAATGTATGTCTACTGCCCCTACCACAGCCCTCGTCACCATCACTGCCGCCTACACCTCCCCACTCACTCACCTCCTTCTCGACAGCCACTACCGCCCGACCTCAACCTCCGCCACCTTCTCCTCCGCCTCCGCGTCCGCCAGCACCGCCTCACACGCCTTCTCCGCCGCCGCCCCTCCACCGCTAGCAAGCGCTTCCGGCGGGAGACGCGCCGCCCGTAAAGCGACGTCAGCGGTGGCGGCGGCGGCGGCGGCGGCGGCGGAGGCGTAGGCGGTGTAGGCGGAGCAGTAGAGGAATGGGAGGGCAGCGGAAATGGAAAGCACAGGGTCGAGTGGTGGATGAAAAAATATGAGGGAAATAAGAAGAGAAATGAAAAAGTCTGGGAGGAGGATATAGGGAGGGAAAAGAGACGGGAGGGAAAGGAAGTTGAAGGGACGAAGAAGGAATGGAGAGAAAGGCAAAGAAAAGAGGAGAATTTCATTATAATAATGCTAGTGCTGGAAAAAGCATTGTAACAGACCTGAAAGGGAAAACTAAAAATAGACTATCAAGAAAATTCATGGATAGTACAGTTTCAAAAATATCCTCGGGAAGGGCAGATTTTTTATTTATATTTTAATGACGTACTGTTGTTCTGACAAGACCAAAACAAACGGCAATTTTCAAATGCTTTGTACAAGGTTCATAAAGAGGAGATTATATCAATTATAATTTAAAGACTGTTGAGGTGGCACAAGGCAACAACTGATATCACTGCGGTTCCTGTGTCTGGGAGGTGCAAGAGTTCGAGTCCTAACGGTTCCCAGGATTTTCGACAGTAGCTAGGTCAAAATCAGCAGCTGTGTGGAAGAGAACTCTAGCGGATGACTGCTCTGATTAGTTGTTTCCCGCGGCTTCTCCGATCAATGGTGAATACTGGAGTAGTAAAACAAACGGTGCACAGAACGCGTGCGAACTTTCCTTCCTCTACCTTCGCCTCTTCTCTCACTTGCACCACACACACACTACCATACATGTCGGTACATCAGTCAAGAACTTAAAGCTTGTCCCAGTTGAGGCGGTTCCCCTTTGGTGAGAGATACCTGTATGGGGGAATTTCGGCAAGGCACCGTGTAGGTCGGCTCCAAAAAATATTTATCATAAAAAATATCTTTGTCACTTGAAAATCGCTCTTTTCGACTATCTTACATGAGGAAATAGTTCTGCGTCACAAGGAGTCAGATACGATCAATACCCGCTTCAGTTCAGATCGACCTTAATATTCGGTGCAAATTTGGAATTACTACGCAGTGGCATTCTGCAGTATAAATATCCTATGAATTTATTAGTTATATTTATTTCACTTGTTTTAGAATTCGCGGTATATATTAAACTTTCTCTACGTCTTGGAGATACGTAGGCTTGTTTATAATATCTACAAATGAAAACAGAATAACACGCGTGCGTGTTAGCATGCCCTTTGTAATTGGCCTGTAGTCTGATAACCTCATCTTTGGCGACGAATAAGAAAGCGATCATATTGTCGAGTACATTAGATCATGACAACTAGAAGAATATTGAGCAAAGAAATATTGAGGGCAGAAAGGCTTCACAATAAATTTAAGTTTATTTCTAAACTGGCATACCTCCACTTCCGTTTCTTTTTAGTTTTACGTGTGACTATATTTTAAGACGCTTCATTACCTTGCTATCAATTATGGTGTTCAAAAATGGCATTTCTCTTGTGTTAAACGAAATTCGAAAATCATTGTATCCTGTATTGAATTATAAGAATGAATTTGAATATTTATATTTCATGGATTTCCGTGCCCTTGGTATTTTGTCTGCAGTTTAGTAATTTCATATTCAAATTAACTCTTACACCATTCTCATCACAATAATTCCTTAAACTTGCAAACCGTAGAATTTTATTTTAAGTAATAAGGCTAAAATTCAAATCTATCCTTTCCTAAAAAAGTATTTGAAAATAATAGTTCAATTGAAAATAATTGACATGGAAATTGAATTCAATTTTTGCCTTTGAGGGGGGGGAGGCACGACTCTCGTTCACTATGAAATGTTCGTTTGATTTGATTCTAAGCCAAGTTTATAAAGTTCTAAACTCTTTTCTATTTTGTTAGTGTTGTGAACAACGTGTTTGCAACTGCGCAGTTTGAGTACTCGAGGACAGTGAGTTCACAATGAAGGTTTTGAACAGGTGTTTCTTTTTTGTGATATGCGAGAAAATGAGGCTATAAACAGTGCTAAAAATATGATATTTAAGGCGAAGTGTAAATGTCTGAATTGTCATTCTGAAATAGAATTAACGGAAAGGAAAAAAGGGGTATATGTGGGTGTGTTATTATATTATATATTAATATCAGAGAGCAAATTCAACCATTAGAGTACTTTCCTACAACAGTGAATTGGCAATTACGGTGGATAGACTCAAGATTGTTTATAATGAGCGCGAGGGACAAAGGTCCGATCCTCGCCCTGATTTGAATCCGGGAGAGCAAAGCGAGAAAACGTGCCTTTGAAAGTAATTTGGCATTACAATGTGGTAGTATCAAAGCGTATGCGAAGGATGAACTGCGGCAGAATGAACCAATAGCGAAGATACCGAATCTTTCTTGGGGTGATGCGTTCTTTTACGTGAACCACACCCTAAATTAGTTAACCCAATTTTCAATTGAAAAGACAGCTGGTGGAGCTAAAACAGCACGTACTTTCTTGCCCACATTTTCAAGCAAAATTATTCGAAAGGTACTTAAATTTTTGAAAAATTGTACGTGACCTAATTTTAAATTATACTTTTTAAGGAACAGATTTTATTAAAGGCAAACTCTCTGTCTTCACACTATGAAATACTAAGATTTAATAAAAAACGATGAATTCATTTTTTTTAAATTTTGAGACTGTCCCAGTGGCTTTATGAAAAGTACCCCCAAAATTATAATATCGGTTTCAAATCCTAGTAACAACGACACCAGGATTGGGAACGCACGGACATTATGCCGTCATTTGATTTTTCGGTATCAATGATGCACAAAACATGTATTCTGTCTACACTACATGTTAGAAGATTTTTCTAACTAGATTTATCCACTTAGAGCCCTGCAATAAGAGTTTTTCTGCCGAAAATTCTCCGCTTTTTCGCGCAGTATGACATACCTTTGTGTGTAGTGCAGAGGTAGAGAGTGCAAAGAATCTCACCTTTGGCGACGGGGGAGACGGCGATGAAGTTGGCGAGCGCCGCGCCCGTGCCGTGGCCGAGCAGCGTCACCCGCTCGGGGTCGCCCCCGAACGCCGGGAGGTTCTCGCGCAGCCAGTGCAGCCCGGCCACCAGGTCCATCAGGCCGAAGTTGCCCTGCGCCGAGCCGCGCGCGCCCGTCTTGAGGAAGCCTGCGCACACACGACCGCACGCGCGCCGTTAGTCACACTGACGCACACGCGCGAGCAAGGAGTGCAAGTTCAGAGCGGCCGTCTAGCACGCTTTGTCAGAACAGGATCCGCTGGGAAATGCAGAGACGTTTCTCTGCGCTCGTCCGTGCGTGCGCGTCTTTGGAAAACCTGCCACACACGACCACACGCACGACGTCAGGGACACTAATACACAGGCGCAGGCAGGGTCAGCTGGGGAAGAGCACGATATTACAAGTTCAGATCACAATAATTGCACCCTTTGTCTGAACAGAATTTGTTGGAAAGCAAAAACGTCTTCCTGCGCTGCTGCGAGCGTTCGACTCGGTCTGGAACTGTAGGCAAGAAACAACTTGGGGAACAGAGGGTTAAACTGCTCACGGCATCACAATACCGACTTGTGTATACAGTATAAGATACAAGAAGGCTACAAAAACAGTGCACTCATCTCGCATGCAGTGTTAGAGCAGTATATGATGTGAAAAGCAAAGAAGTTCCGTGTGCGTACCATCGCATGTATTCCTAAAACCCGTCAAACACGACTATACGCGCGCCGTTAGTAGCACTGATACACAGGCGCTGTGAGGATCTGTTGGGGGAAGACACTGGAGGGTGGGATGGTTAACTCCATCCAACTATCGGATAGAGTACACGATAAACAAAGACTAAGTACAGAGCACTTATCAGAACGTTATCTTTTGGGAATTGAACAGAAGATTTTTTGTGCAGACCCGCGCGTGCGCGTGTTCAGACAACCTTCCACACACGACCGCACGAACGCCGTCAGCAACAGAGGCACATAGGCGCAGGCTGGTGCAGCTGGCGGAAGCACTGGAAGGACAGAAGGTAACACTAACGCATCCATTGCCACAAGTTCATGTGTTGGACAAAGCACACGAGGAACGAAGCATACAACTACACTGCATGCTCACGAGAACACATTCAGAATTACAACTAGTAAATATAGTACACTAGCAACGAAAAGTATGAATTATAAAAATACGTCCACTAACGTTTCTATTTTTAACAATAATAATAATAATAGTAATAGTAATAACTAATAAAATTATTAGAATATTAATTTTCATTAAATTTGTTGAGGGTCCTGATAAGTCAAAATGACTGAACATCAGGTGCCCATAATTACAGAATTGTACAGTATTTTTTTCTTCCTTAATTAATAATGTCGACATAATATCATTTTACATAATTTATTAACATAATAACATAAAACTTATTCTTATGTCCTATTTTACCATAAAAATTCAATGTAATTTTAAAAAGATATAAGAGTTCTAATTGTAATAATTGCAATATCGGGTTTTACAGTGACATAATTAAAGACAGGAAAATATGTACTAAGAGACATCAAAATATGTACATAAATATATAATGAAAACAGTAAATGTAATAAATATGTAAAATAAAATATAATATGTAATACTATATTCAATAAATAAATGCCTGCGTCTTCGCGGAAGATCTTGGACTTGTGAGGCCTATCAAGAGATCTCCTTTGTAAATTTGATGCCCCACGAAAGAAGACATCGTACAAGACGTTTAAACAATACTTCTTTGCCAAGAAGGTAACATAATAGTCCTTCACAAAATAAAGTTCTTTTAATTAATGTAATTAATTTAATTCAGTTCAATGGTATGTTAGGTAAATGATTTATTTAATGTCATGAATAAATTGTTAGAAAGAATCCATAAATGCTTTTGTGTTATCAAACCGAGAAGTCTGATTTTACATTAATATTTAAACTCCACGGGGAACTCATACTGTATTCTTAAAGAAAAGAATAGATTTTCAGCATTACCTACTCCATTGAGGATGGGGCGTCGACTTACGTAAGTTATCTAAATATAAAAAACCATAAAATCTGGTATAGCACAATAATAAGTTTATTGACATTATTAAAACGTTGATGATTTGAAATTGTTTCAATATGTTTAATTAATATATAAATTCACATAAGTGCTTGGTGTGTTCTCATTTATAATACAGTCATGTATGTGTAACACATAATACATACTAGTACCAAAATCAACGCTTACAGTAATTATGCAACTATCCTAAATACAATGTTTACACATAAGTATTGATTTTCTAAGTAATCTCATGAAAAATATTTATTGGCCTATTTAGGTGTTTTGTAACCACATTTTCAATTATTTTTTGAATTTCAGTTTGGACACAGTTCTAGATCTAGTGGAAGTCCATTGTATAATTTCGGTATTACATAATTTAAAGATCTTTCTCCGTACCTATTATGTGTGAGTGGGATCATCTATTTTTTTCTTTTGATCTCTAATATTACGTAAATCTATTGTTTTAAATTGGTTATTATAGGTACAAATTACATGATACAATTTGTAGAAACCATTAGAAGTCAAAGCATCAGCTTCTTTCCAAAGTTGTTTGATATTTGTTGGATTGTTATTCATGATAATTGTCAGAATTTTCGATTGTAAATTAGTTATACTAGACAGACGATTATACCTATTCACGCCATATATTAACAACATATCTTAAAATAGATTATTAATGTTTTGTATAGGAGAAGTAAATTATTTTATTAAAATAATATTTTGCAACATAGAGAGCCAGATATTCTTTTAAATTTGTCAAATAATATATTAGTATGCTTTTCAAATTTCAGATGCGAATCGAACGTTACACCTACATAATTATATTCTGTGGTAAAAATCAGTCTCGCACAATTACAGAGTACTGTTTGGTCAACAATGAGGCATTTACACACATGAAATCTAGTCCCTTCAATTTTTGGGTTTTGCATAAGTGATGTTCTGAAGAACGTTAATTTAGTCCTACTTGGATTAACCAAAGGTTATTATTGTATGACGATTTTAGGGGGAGTTGAAATCATTTTCTATAATTTCTTGACAGAACGTTTGGTTTCTGTAAGAATATATCAGTATTGCAACATCTGCATACATATATCATTTTCGTTTCTTCATTCTAATGAAAATGCTATTAATATAGATAATAAATAAAACTAGTCCCAATTGACTTCCCTGTGGTACACCATATTTAACGTCTTTTAAGGAACCTTCCGTATTTGCAAGTTTAACTATGAACTGATAAGTAACTAACAAAAAGCTTTAGAAAACAATCGTTGAGTCCTATTTCTTACAGGCTTTTAATTAATAGCCAACAGTATTGTAACAGTATTTGTAGCAAACAGTATCAAAAGCTTTTCTATAATCTATATACAATGGAAGTGTTACTTTCCCCTTATTTAATTGTTCAGCAACATAGTTGCCTACTTTGTTAAGTAGCTGTTCACTCCATTTCCCGTTTTGAAAGCCGTAGTGTCTACAATAACTATTTTATATTTATATATTGGGTCATATAATAATAATAATAATAATAATAATAATAATAATAATAATAATAATAATAATAATAATAATAATTTCTGGACAAAATTTAAAAACAATCTTCTAACTCTCAGACTTTGTTTCTTGCCAGATGGCATTGCCACAACAAATCTACCTCTTGGGATATACCTTCTGGCTACGTAGTTTGGATTATCCGATATAAACGAAAAGAGAATGATAAATAAGCGAAGATAAGAGTCAACAGTAGATGTTAAAAAAGGTCGTATTTGACCAGTACGTATCAGTAGAAAATTCGTGAGAAAAATGTCTAACAAGAAATGAAATACTAACCTATCTACAAACTCGACAAGAACCCAGATATGACGGCTTGAACATTGAGTTTTTACAGAATACCATCAGACACACTGGGAACTTTAATTAAGCTATCTCAGAAGTTTTGTATTCGTATAAGGGTCATATGAAATACATTTGTAGGAAGAGAAACATTTACATGCAGGAAAGTGAATGATTTAATGTTAGGAATTTATGCAGCTATGATACAATACTTCTCTGAAAATTAGAATTAATTGTAAGCCGGAGATAGAACGACTTTTCTTGGCTTGAATCGTCGAGGGAAGTTCAAATAAATCTGTAGTAGAAGCTCTTTTGTCACACTCCTTCTGGCACAAATTTATTCAACGAACTATTATAATTAAATACTGTTCATGCTCGTAGAAGCGACGACATTAATGTCTCTTCTATGAGCTTAAATGTCGTCGCATCTACATTAAAGATGTCAATAATTGTCATACAAATATGATAAAATATTTGATACATAGTTATATAATATATAACTATATATCATGAAAATATTCGATGACAATATTTTATATTATACAATGTTGTCATCGATTGTTTGTAATGTACTATAAAATTTCATTGAATTTGTCTAAAAATACCACGTAGAAAAAATACAATACGCACGTTATATGACACTTATTTGCTTAAAATAAAAGTTCATACAGCAAAGTGCATATATGCAGATTTTCAAGTCAATATACGAACAAGATATATTTTTTGCTTGAAGATACCGAGTAATACGACAATTGAATGTCAACGTCTGTGAATTATAGAATTCTGAAAAATGTTTTCTGTCCTCGCAGATCGTAAAAACCGTCAAAGCGGCTTGTATAAAATTTACTGCACTTTTAGAGCTCTGCATCTATCTAGACCACAGGACACGTCGAATTAATGGACCATTCGATGTCTGCGTTGAATTTGTAGCTTCAGCTTATCCCAATAAACGACGAAAAAGTAAGCGGTCACACAAAAAACTGCAGAATTGACCAATAAAAATGTAAAAGCGGGCTAGTATTGCATTGGTGCACAGTGAGTTTATGTAAAGTTTTAAAGCAGAATTGTTGGTTATCTTTAATAGAATTCAAAAAGGCTTATTGTTCAAGAACTAGTTGAAATCAAATCTTCTAAAGGGCAAGGAGATATTTGTGTACTCGTATTATTGATAAGATACAAATAGCTTCAAAAAAATTAGATTTACTTACATGTGAAACCTTTTTCAGAACTTTTACATTTATTAAACGAAATGTATCATTTTAAAGGATGTTGATCTTATTTTATTTTGCCAGGAATTTGTTATAATATATTTTGTCACAAAAAGGAAAAAATATAAACATATATTTAGGAAAAAATTCTGAATACAGTTAAATTGCTGAAGAATAAATGCAGTTATCAAGAGTAAAAATATATTCTACATTTGTCATATCTCAAAGATTTCACGGATTAAGGTATCGAACTTCTTCAAATATCAATAAGGAATTACAGAAGTGCCAGAGTTTTTCTGGTGGTTGGTAACCATTGTGGCAAAGAAATAAAGAAATTCTTTCTTTTCCCAATTCATCCAAAACCTCAGTATGAGGCTCTCACAGAATTTCACTTTAAATGTTCATAATATATTTTTTCTCCATTTAATGCATTGTGCTTTCGACCCAGATAATTTTGTACGTTCCTAAAAGTAGCTTATTCTACGTATGTATAATTGATTTTCGTTTATTAAAGCAATGTGATAGATGCATTAGATTTAATATTTATATTTCTTTATGTCTGCACCAGACAGGGTAAACATTTTCTACAAAACATTCATTTCCAACGCAAAATGCAAATTAGAAGGCCTTCGTGCCCAACACACTTTAAAGTCTTAATTGAAACTCATCGAATCCGAATAATCATTTATGGCTTGCACAGCTGCAAGCTGCACATTCCTTCGCAACTGCAAAATGAATAATGGGACATCAAATGAAGGGGAAAGGCTTAGTTTCCTTCCTTTATCTCTATTCAAGTTTTTTAAACATATTTATGCCTTCTAGATGGAGTACATCGTTTAGTATAATTACTTTGTAGATTTTAGACTGATGATAGTTAAAATGTCTAAGCTAACTTAATCCATAGATTATAGAGGATACTCTAGGAGAGAACCTTGGGGTTATGTTTCATGATTGGCTAAAATTTTGAGAAAGGTTTCAACTGGGAATCTATTTTTTATTTGAATGTGGGTAGGATTTTTGCTGGTTTGAAATGGGATGCTGCTGGGATAACCGTTAGGTTTTCGTAGAAATTGTATTATATATGGTCTATTTGGTTTATTATTGTATTGATGCTTAATTAGGAATAGAGTTGTTTATTTTTAATGACCACTCCACAATGAATATTGGCTCAGGGCTGGAATGAGGGAATGGGCGGGAATGCAAATGACTGTGGCTGCGGAAGCATACGACTCTTATTCCAGCTATTACTTTTTAGATTAGACCTGGGTACCAGATTCTGTCAAATGCTTGCGTGATGTTCAGAAGTTTAGATATTGTGTGCTGCTTTTTCCGAAATATCGAGTGGATGTGTTTTGTTACTCTAACTAGTTGGTAAGCGTCTCTGTGGTGACGAGTTACAGTTTCAACCTTTAGGATTGTTATTATTACACACTTTTTTAATCATTAGTGGTAGTTTCGCCTTGAACGCTTATTGAATGTATACAAAACAATCGAAACAGTCACCATGCGTAATATTTTGGTAGAAAATTCTGTTATCTTACAAACAGGCCTCCCATAAACACGTTCAAACCTTATTTTGGTATCTTTAGATACAGAGGCAGTTGAGCAAATGGAGCAACATAGGTAGTGGTCAACTAGTTGTTTCAAAAAAATATCTTGGCCATATATAGCCCTGCAGAAAGAATAAAAGTACAGAAAAATATACTGTAAACGTAAATATATAGAGTACGCCCTTTAAATTCCTTAGAATCCAAGATGCAGAAAATATTGTGGGTGTGGTCTGCTCGGGTTCGGAAATGTTCAGATTATCCCATAAAATGTCCCGTACGTATGCAAATAATCACCAGACAATTCAACGTAGCGTGCAATGTAAGTAAATGGCAACGCAGCAAAATAGCGATCGCATCATCAGTGCAGCAGATTGTTCTTTACAGCAAAAAAGATTACAGATTTTGCAAGTTCCTCTAAGTGAACATTACTGCTACATAAACATGTGATATACGCCGTAGTTATCACTACAATAACAGTTTCATTACGACAACTTGTGTTTGACTAGTTGTTCACTTCTAGAATATTTATAAAATCCTTTCTTTTTGCTACAAATTAGCATTTTATATATTTTGTTTATTATTCCTCCATCCCGAATTTTGCTCGGATTATCCAATATTTCCGATTTGCGGGGTTAAGATTAGCTAGATTATACTGTATTGCTACATACACGTAGAATTACTTACTAAAATATATCAAGTTTTCCTTAAAATATTCCAATTTATTCCGATGTCTGCTCAGGATACTCGCAATACCTTCCTACTGAAGTAGCCCAAAGGCCTACGTCGGCCAGTTTTGTTTCTTTGTGTCAGCAAGATACCCCACAGAACCATCTCAGCTATGCTATGGAGAAGAAAGTGAAGGATTTTCTCTTGATTCCGAACGCATGAACTGTTTTGTCTCATGAGTAGTCCTTGTTATAGCCAGCAAGTGATACGAGACATCAGCAGGAACGTGATATCAGGTGCTGAATCACAGTTTGCGGCGCTTCTAGTTTCAAGTAGCGGCACCGCTCTAGCCAAGATGTGCTTCGAGTTCTCCACGTGTTAGGTACAGTAGTGATGGAGGTGTAACTATTGAGACGTCATGGATACTCACAGCAAACACAGACACAGAGCTTTCATACAACAAATATTTATTTACAAGGAAAACACAACAAATATTTACAATGAATTTATACTTTGCACCCTAGCTCTGATAGACCTGCTATCCCCTGATCGCGGGAGCGATCCCAGCCCGATTAATGATTGGTTTCAATTGTGGCACTCGCCACTCCTACATCTGAAGCGCGCACAAAGCCAAGCTTCCGTTACCGGATGTCACACTGGAACACAAAAATCCATACCGGCGTATCAACTGATGGTTTGCCTCTATCGCAGGAGCGATCTTACCCGATTGAGAATAGGCTTGAGTCGTGGCAGTCAACCACTCCTGACCTCGGAGCACGCACACAGCATAGCTCCCACGTGACCGCAGTCACCCAGGGACACAAAGTCCTCCACATGCTCGTCAACACGTGACTTGTCTCGCGAGCCCTGCTCACAGCTGCACCGTCGTGGCGCCAAGGTTTTGTGCAACTGCACGAAGTTCTTCCACTGCCTCCAGAATCTGCCTCCAGAACCACCCACTGGCTCTGTGCACTCCCTTATATTCTCGAAGCTCATGTGACCTACTACGTCACGTCGCCTCCGCAGCGCACTACTTGAGGCTTGAGGTTAGGGTTTCCGTTCCTTAAGACTGGAGGACCGCAAATCTTCGTGTCTCCCTTTGCCGCGAGCTGGGTTTAGCCTCCTGTGGCGAGGCGATTTCCTGTTACTAATCCCTTACCACGCGTCACCAAATAGCTGACAGGAGATTCGTTTGCTAGTGCGTTACACTATGTAGTATGTATAAGGGAAGATGAAAGAACAAAAATCGTGAAGGAAAATTAAATTAGGACATTATAAAGGTCACCATGCCGCGAACATATAATGAAAACCTTCATGCTTTATTCGGGATTCAAACCCACGACCAAATACTCTACATTGGGATGCTCACAAAGCAGGAATTAAGGTTTCTCTACAAGGCAAAAATTTCCGAGAAGAAAATTGTATTAGAAAAGAGAAGAATCGGCGAGCCTTCGTCCCTCGCCCAACCTTGAAGACGCGCTGGAGAATCCTCAGCAGAATTTAAGACTTCCATCTTCCTCCGCCCGCAAGGCTCGAACAGAGCGCGCCCGTCGCCTCGCCTCGCTTCGCTCCAAGACTACTCTCGTATTTATATTAATGGGCCCGGCATCGGCAGAAACTCATATTACTTCGTGCAATATTTCATGAGGAGCTCGATTACATTTCGAGCCAGATATTAAATCCACCGCGCTCGGCCGCGGATCTGCCCGTCCACCGCCTTCCGCCTCACTCCCACTCGCCGTTCCCTTACCTTCCCCGCCTCTTTTCATTCCCCTCCTATCCCCGCCCTTCTCCAACAACCCCTAACCCGCGCGTCTGGATGAGAATTTTAGCGGCGCTGATCGGTAGTTGTCTGTGCTTTATCCGATCTATATTCGGGGAATGAAATAGCAGTGTACAAGCAAGCAACCATTAAGAGATCTTTCATTTTTCGTCCTCTACACTACCAGACATGTCGGGAGACCAGTCGGGCGCTCTTAGAGCTTGTCCCGACTGAGGCGATACCTCTCTATTGGGAGATACCTAGCTGACAAAAACCACGCAAGCCGACATGTAGGCTGCAACTGGATCTAACATTCTATCGCGTTAGGAACACCGTCCCTTTACAAGACGATATACTCACACTACAGATACAAAATGAGATTCTCACTACACTTACGGGACTAACTGCCATATAGTTGACGCGTCCGGAAAAACAAAAAAAAATTCGTTACTAACCTTTCCCACCTGTGTCTAATCTGCCCCGCCCCTACCCCCTTCACCTCGTTCCTCCCACCATCGTTATTTAACCCCTCCGCCCTCCTTTCCTATCACCGACCACCCCGAAGCCCTTCCTTCCCGTGAACCTTTCTCTTCCGCTGGCGCAGTGTCCGAGGGCGGTTAATATCAGTGTGCTGGCGAGCATACCGTCCCCGACCCCGTCCCACTTCGAGCTCGGGAAGGCGGTATTGAAGATTCGCGAGCCAGCCGCTGCGCGTATTGGAGTTCGTGTGGCCGCGTGCATTCGCTGGGAGACGAGAAGAGCGCAGGGCTAGGGAAGGGCGGACGAGGCCACCGCAGAGGCCATGTCTAAGGGCACTAGTCGCTGGTCACCAGCCACCGGCATCACTGAAGAGGCACGACCACTTGTGGTCGCTACTGTAGCGACGTGCCACGCTCAAAACAGACAACCACGTGGAAATCGGCGAAGCATCGCCAGATGTTAAACAAAGGGCGGAGTGGTGACGCACTGGGACTTTCCGTGGACGTAGCGGGCCCAGAGCGACTTTGGGGAGGAGGAAATGGGGTCGGCGGGGAGAATCAAAAGGGCCTGCATAAGGCCAGGAGAACAATGCCCCAGTCTTCTTGTTCTAGCGGCGTCGGCGACAGGTGAAGTGCGTGTCTGTGCGTGTAGGTGCACTAGGGCGAGGGGTCGGCAATTCATTGTCGCGACTTGCGAGACGCGTAGATGGTCTCAAAGTAGAGCGGCTTCATACAGGGAACATTGATAGTATGTTGCGGTGTAGTAACCGTTCTTAAATTATCTCTCCTTGTAGTGGGTCTATTTATTTAGTTTATTGTGAGCAGTGTAGTTGTTAAATTGAGGCTACGGTCTAGATTGTTAATAAATCTACTGTTTTACAAACCACTCTCGTCTGTGTTCGATTACACCCGTACTACTTTGGCTCATCACGTTGACACGTCGTCGCCACAGCTTCCTCACTGTGATTCCTCTGCTGCGACACTTCACAACTTAGACGTGCATGTAGATTTAAAAAAAATTGAAGCAAGAAGCATCTAATTGCATTTTCATGGGGAAAATTACTACAAGAACATCAATAACGTTGATTGCAAAGGAAACATTTCTTCATTGATTCCATTAATTAATGCAACTCATCTTATGTTCAATCTTTTACAAAGTTTGCTAGAGGCTTGTAGTTCCTCTTTCCCAAGTGTTTTAAAACAATATTTAATGAAATTATCTGTTCAAAATGCAAAATATTGGGTATAAACATATTTAAGGATTTACAAATCGTTATAATGTAAAGTATTCCGGTCCCTTTCAAAATATTTAGGTAGGTCGCAGTTCCCTAACCACCTTCTGCATATGTAAATGGCATACACTACCCGTATGGGACGAATGAACTTAGCAGTTGACGCATCCGAATCAATAATCAATCAATCGTAAGGAATGCTTCAAGTCGAAAACGGAGTGAGCCAGTGAGTGAATTATGATCAGGGAGAAAAGATGGAAAATGTATGAGCCATAGTAAAATAAATATCTCCTTGCTTGAAAAATCCATTACCCATGCTATTTTCCCCACATATTCATAATAAGACTTCTAATAAGATGTGGTTGATTAGAAAATATATTTAGAAAATAGTTGATCAATATAATACTTTATTTATTATCAGTTTCTACGCCGCTCAGGTTCTTGTCAAGTGATAGACCATGTCACAAGCTTATCGCGTGTTCGTGCGAAAGAAACAAACTGGTTGTTGCAAATCTCGCCTAGCCGCGTCGTGTCGCTTTGCTGGGTGCGCATGCCTAGAACAAGTGGTAAATTTGTTCTTACCACGTGCAGTTTCTACCCTAAGACTTTCGCCGCGAGTTCTTGACCAATTAGACGGAGGTTAGATCAGCATGTGGCAGCATTCTTGACCTCTTAAACGTTGTAGACAATTAAAATCTCAATTTATAATTTCGTGCCCACTAACATTCTTGTTAGTAATAAAGTAATTGCCTAAATGTTTGCAATGTTTCTATTTTAAAATTAAATTGGTTGAAATTTTAAACTACATTTCATTAAAAATAAAATTTCATATTGATATTTTTACTTCTTAACGTTTATTAAAAAGTCTAAAAAGAAATTGTACAATTATGTTGCTATTATACGCCTGTGAAATTAACACAAATAATTATACGTTTTTGTAGTTCAGGAAAAATCAGGAAACATTGAGTATATACACTAGAAAACGAAACAAAATAAGACAAAACCAAACGTAACCAATGTGATAATCAAAATTGAAGTATTGTTTTGAAAGTTCCAGTTAAATTTTGTAACAAATCAATTAAATGTAATCAAATCAATATAATGTTCTTCTTTGATTTTATGTACAGTATCACAGCTTAAATCTTTTTTATATTCTAAGCAAATTTAAATAAAATATGAATATCTGTGGAGGACAAAACATCGTACCGGACCAACAAATGCCCACCACTGACCTAAAATACCGGCGCAAGAACTCTTGCAAACAGAACACACCCCTTGCCCGCACCCTCAGCCCCACATCTCTATGAAGGAGACAAAGACTCCACAACTTTGACCATCCTGAAAATGGAGTAAAGATATCCAGAAGAAACATCAACATCTAGAAATATGAAACACACTGGACTCATGCTTTTTCTGCAGAGAAGTTTGGATATTACGGTATGGAGTTGTCAAGAAATATGGAAAACTAAAACTATTTCTTTTGTAAAGTTCTTTCTCCAAGCGGTAAAACTGTGAACTCGTTTGTCTAAGAGTGAGCTTCGTGTAAGTATTTCATCTGCCTGAGCCAGGGCACATCCGTAAAAGTAAGGTTTGTTTATAATGTTTGCAAACTTTCAGGAGGCACATTTTCAATACTGTTTAGGCATTATTAGAAATGTTATTTTTATACATTAAAAACCAAATTACATGCGCATCTAAATTCTATCCCTCTATTCAGTAATGCTTTTTTTCTCTTTGCAGTTCATGTTAATAGAGAGTATGTTTTCCAGAAGCGGAGGATCGAGTAATACGGAGTAATAGTATTTCATTTACAATGATATTTCTGGAGCAGAGTAAAATTCTTATATTTGTGATTTGTACAAATGAACTCCACAAAATTGACTGAATACCTCGAAATCTTCTGTTTTTATCAATTAATACTTTTTGCAAACTTTTGGTTGATTTGTTTCCAACATTCCTTATTACTGGACTAACTCAAATATTCTCCAATTTAGTTTAATTAATATGTACATGCGATTTAAATATATAAAGAATATTTTGATTATAAATAATTCATCACAAATAGATGAATTGTGGTCGAATTTTATTTTCAGTTTTCAACAAATGGACAATGGTATTCCCTCTAATGAAAATGGTATTCTAGAATATTGGAAGTTCTTATACCAATATATGATTTTATAATATGAGTATGTTTAAATCGTCACACAAGGTCACTATACTATATGTAATTAAGAAAAGTTCAAATGAGTAAAAATAATTTTCTTGGATATTAGTCGTCACGTAATTCGACAAAATATATTTTTGTTATACAAAATTGTAATCATCAATAATATTAAAAAATTTAGGTTGGTGACACGTCGTCTTGGTGTTTTAAATTTGAAACCAAACTGTTTGCCCTTGTAGCCCGAAGCGATACATCGCTTGATCTGGCCACACAGCCCAGTTTCAGCCTACGACTGCGTTTATTTCCTCTCTTCCGTGGCCATTTTCTCCCCCACCCCCGACTGCCCACGCACTTCGCCATTCCTCTGTTAATTACCGGCTCCGCTTCACGCCGTATCGCTTCGGAGCGTCGACTTTGTTCCAGCCGCGATGCAAGCGCAGCTAAGCGGAGCTTTTCGGAACTTTGAGCGCGAGCGGCCGTGTAGCGCAGCGACCGGAGCATGCACGCGGCCGTTATTTGAAAAGTTGCTCTCGGACTGGGAAGTGGCGGGGCTCTCAAATCACCTCTGGAATTATTCTTCCGCCGGCAAAGAGTTTAAAATTCCCTCCTTCACAGATAAGAGAGGGCGCCAGTGGCCTGCAGCAAGTTTGTTATCTGCGTGGGCATTACAGATAATTTTGCTTAGCGTGACACGGTCCCTTTAACCTGCAACGAGGCAAAACTTTTGACAACCGCCTCTTTGCAAGCTTTGTTAGTTATGGTATTGTTTAGATCTTGCTAGATGTTGAAAATATTCTTTGCACGCTAACTGTTTCGAAAATTATGCTAGCTTAATTATCCTCCGAGACTTTCGCAGAACACATTCACAAAGGAAGAACATATCGTTGATGCACAAGAAAAGCAACCCATCTCGAAACTCTATTTTTATAAAATGGTCCATTTTTAATACTAAAATTTGCACGAAGATCAAAGGACAGCCGGAATAAAGAGGAGAACACATAGCCTCCCAATTCTAAGTAAATGACTCTGCTCAGGTTAAAATCGAAGAGTATTCTACCGTTTTTATATTAAGTGAAGTTGTTAGTTTCTACACCAAAGACAAACATAGTCTATCCCCAATTCTTTTTAATTTATGTTTAGATGAATCATGTAATATGTGAATATCCAGACTAAAATATTATAGTTATTAGTTTCATTCGTATTAGATATATAAGGGAAAATTGAGAAACTAAATCGTATGAACGGAACAATACTGACAATCCTGAAAAAAGTAAAAAATGACACTATGATTAAGTTGTATCAGGTATTAAGTATCTCAACATATTTATATGAAAGTGAAAATTGGACAATATAGCACAAGAATACAAAGTTCTGAGATTTCTGAGATCAGTGGGTGGTTATAAGCTGATGGACACGAAAAGGAATTTAGAAACTCGAAAAGAACGTGGGGTATTTAATCTTCAAGAGAAAATCAATTACTACAATACATTCTTGGACCCAGCAGATTGAAAGTATGCAAGACAACGGCCTGCCGAAAATAATTCTACAATACCACAATTCTACAAAACGAAGAAATTTACCAATGTTAAAAATAAAATATAATTATAGCATTACCAATGTTAAAAATAAAATATAATATAGTGGAGTGTGGGGCTGAGCGTTGCAGTGTAGTGCAGTGCAGCAAGACGTAGCAGAAGTGAATAGAGTTAATGAATACAATTTAAGATTAGAATTAGATACAATAGAATACGATAGAATATAATTAGATGGTATTAATTAGCTGTAAGTATATTTTTGGGGTGTACATATGTATGTGTGTATATATGCGTATACGCACGTGCACATATGTATATGCATATGCGTGTACACATATGTGTATACGTATATGTATACACATATGTATATATACACATATGTGTATATATGTATATGAGTATATATGTCTGTGTATGTGTGTATATGTATGTATGTGTGTGTGTGCGTGTGTGTGTGTGTGTGCGTGTGTGTGTGTGTGTGTGCGTGTGCGTGTGTGTGTGTACGTACTTGTGCCTGGTGCGGGCGTGTTTGGGTGTGTGCACAGAGAGTCTGAGTTCTGACGGTTCTAGGTAATACATTATATTTACTATTACTTCATTGTTCGTTTTCATTGTATTTATTATGAAATATTTAATGTCACTTCATTTTCATTTGTGTAGTGTAATTAATTGGCGACCACCTGGCAAAGACGCCAATTGTGGCCAAAATAAATATATTATTATTATTATTATATTATTATATTAAATCCAGGCGCCCGAAGAAGAGATGGGGTGACCAGATGGGAACGGAGGCGTAACAAGCAGTGCCTATAGACCTGAAGGAGAAGAAGAAGAAGAAGAAGAAGAAGAAGAAGAAGAAGAAGAAGAAGAAGAAGAAGAAGTTTTGCGTTTAATTTTTGGCAATTCATCCAATCCTTTTATACGAAAAAGTTGTGAATTGTATCTATTTCTAAGTCCTATTACATCAGACATGGCAATACACTACTTGTACGCCTGGTAAACCTGACGTTGCTACGAGCTCGGGCAACTTCCCCTCCCACCGCTCTCCTTTCCCTACATATCCAGAAAGCGATGATCACGCGCAAGCTGAAGCGGCGCGGGGCGACGAATGCTGGCTTCAATCCAAAGTATTTGTACTATCAAACGACAATTTGTTTGCCAATGTACTATCAACATATATTTGTATTATGTTTATATTATTTACTATTTAGTTCGGTTTCATATTGATTCTGTTTTTTAATTTCGTAATGTATACACATTTTTGACAAAAATATGATTGACGAATTCCTTCGTTGTTATTGTTTTAAATTGTTTTATTAAGTCTATCAGTTATTTGTTTTCATAGCAACATTGTATAAACATTAACTATATTCTATAAATTTTCCATGTTTCAAGGCCGCACATCTCTTTTAAAGACGAGAACCTTTGTCTCGTCTTTAGCTCTCTAAAGTAAATAGATTACAAAATCAATATATTTTCGATTAAAAATTATTAATTCTACTCTCAATTCACAATCTGAAATCTCATTGATGTATCATTTTATTTTAATGAATTATTTCTTTACATTAACGAAGGAAATAACTTCTCCAAAAGACTGTCAACTGACTTCTTTAACAGACTGTCATGGGCTACGTAACGCGACTCCTGAGCAGTTTGTACCAACCTTTTTGTTAAATCTCATAACAGTTATACTGGACGTAGTGCCTGCCTACTCTAATTAAAATGCCTTGCGTCCTTAGATATCCAAGCATTATAACACCATCCATAATTCAATCCCAAAAAACAAATGTTTATTACAAAAATAACGCTTTAATTTTTTAAAAGAACCAGGCAATTACATACAACATTCGATTATAGAGGATCCTTCGTAAATATTTTTCAATAATTATTATTTTAATATTTTTTATTTAAATATATATGAAAATAAAATAGATTTCAACTTTTGGACAATTATTTTAATGTTTACATACAAAGCCTTGAAATGCCAATCAGGCTGAATAAAAATTAATAGAATTTAAATAAAAACTAGCTAAACCAAAGGATTGCCTTTTTGGTTTGTTCCCTCGTTCCACTCGCCGCTTACGTCCCTTATGTTGAGGTTCGCACCAAAGGTTTATCAATTGTGAACCGTCTCCTTCTCTTCCTCCCCGCGCTAGTTGGCCTTTATCTTGAGCCTCCGAATGCATGGGTTTCCCGCCATCTGCCACACATTAGCACCTGGGGGCATTAGACAATTTTCCTTCTGTCTCCACTCTCTCATTTTTTTGCTTTATCTCAGTAATTTTCAGCATTAGTTATTTCCGGACCCGAAAACATAAAAAAACAGGGGCAGCGTTAAAGATATTACACGAAAATGGGAGAGATACTGCGAAAATCTATTAAAGTGCAGGTATCACTTAAGAGAAAGAAAAAAAATTGCAGCAAGTGTTGTGCGAAGAAGATCTACTTAAAGGATAAGAACATACAATAAGTGTTGTATAAATACCGTTGGGGTCGATGCATTGATATCACATCTTTATCTTTATTTGAAATGTAGATAAGGGTGAGAAGGGCAACACTTTCAAAACAGTAAGGTTACACTGCAATAGTTGAGAACTTTATTAAAGAAAACGTGCTCCAAAATTGTTTCGAATGGCTTCAGAATCGGTTTATTATTTTCGGAGTAAAGTATTTTGAAGGTAATCTCAAACTTATACAATAAGCCTTGTGAATATTTTCTATAATGTCATTGGAAACGAGCACTAAAGCAGATGGTCAAAGAAATAAGCAAAAGCGGGAAACTACAGGGAATTATACGTTACATGTAATTAAAAATAAGGGGTGAAATTCAAGACGTTGGAAGAGATTGAGTGGAAGGAAGGAATTTGGAAAGAGTCAAATAAATAGCAATAGTCCCGTTTCATATTTATACCTGGCTCTTCGCTCTCACGTCGACCTCCACCGGGACGTACGCACCGTGGACTCACGACCTTGGCGTACTTCGGGTCCCGTTGTTGCCCCGCTACTCCACAAATTTTCCGTCTAGAGTGCCTCTCGAAGGGTTGTCTTCTTTGGCCTCCACCAGAATCTGCTACCGAATTGTTGCTTGGTACGCCCGGCACCAGAACAGAATACTAGCCTCTTCTTCTCGTGCCGCACACTGACGCGTACTCGTATTACACAGTTCTTACGCTTGGGGCATGCTTTTTACTGGAGTTCTCTACGATATACTCTCACTACAGCTAATTAAATCAGTTCTCTTGCAGTCTCACAGCAACTCAAGTACTCCGCGGCCAGTACCTCCGCGGCCGCTATTTCGCCTCGTGCTCATTTGCTTATATCTCCACAGTTTATAACTAACTTTTATTCACAATTCTAATACGTCAATTTCTGTATCATTTTCCAACTACTTTCTTTCGCGGGCAATCACCTTATCACATACTCGCCAAGATGGCGCCTATCACTTGCACTCCACGCAACGGAAAGAACCGTACAACCGACTTGGTCGACGACTTTCTGAAGGAGGAGCGGTCAGCTGTCCGGCTTCTCCTGAAGGGGTAACCCCTACCAACTGACCTCTCGCGCTCGCCATAAATTTTCAGTCCGACGGTTGATGGTATATTGCAAGTTATTGAAAATCCCACATCCCACATTGGTGTTACTGAATTGGCATTCTTATATGACTATGAACATAACACAAATGCGTTTTGTTAATTCAATATTTTGCAACGTAATAGAGAAGTGTCTTAAGAATATATTGATACGTAATACTAGAAAATGGAAACGGAAAAAGGGTCACATTGGAAAGTATCCCTTCCCTTCCTTCAATTCCCAAAGCGGTGATAATCCAACCAACAGGATGACTGGGCGGTGACAAGTGAGTAAAACAATAGTAATACTGTAAATGGTAAGATGAAGGGTACCGTGAAGCATAAAAGTCTGGGAAACACTGCTGTAAACCCTTTGGCGTGCTCCGCCGCCCTCGCGTCCGCCCGTCGGGGCCTCAATTTAATAATTGAGAACCGCAAGGGCTTGTGGACGTCTGCTGGAGGCCCGGCGGCAGCGCGCCTGCTCGCCACGCAGTGGGCGGTATAACACTCTGCGGTGGCGGCGGTCAAAAGAGCACGCCGTTGCAGTGCGGGTGATCACCCCGAAAAACAGTTTCCACAACGCGGGCTCCAACCGAATTACCGGAGAATTAATTTGTGTCATACGCCCGAAATCTCTGAAGTGGCGGTCAAACACTCTGAGGTCAAAAGAGAAAATCTATCGCCGTCCATGAAACAGTACCGGTGACCATATCGTAACACAGTATACACGCCGGGTCTCAAACCTGATTGCCTTTTATTGAATTTGCGTCGTACAAACGAAATCATGCCAGAGAGCAAGAAATAACTTTGTTTCAGAGCGTGAGCTGCCTAATACCAATACATGATGTACTTTTGACCAATCGTGGGAAAATGTCTGATATGTAACTTTGTCATAGGAAGTTTTCCACTTCAGCTTCATTGATAAAAGTATGTGTCATGGATCTTACGTTAGAAGTGCAGAAGAATAATTTTGAAAGGTACGGTTTACTTATTGTACGTCACGAATTTCCGCGGACACGGCACCAACAGCAATTCCAAAGCGAAACCTTAACACGACCGTCGATTGCTCGGTATGGTTTGTATGTTCAGATGTAACGATTATCGTGTAATATTCACTAATGCGCTAAATATGATGGAACGAGACGCAGAAAAAATTAAATATATTATGAGCACTAAATGTAGAGCGTGGCGGGAAAAAGAGATCCTTAGAACATCACATCTACAACGTCTACACAACGTTCAATTTTGAGATATCAGGAGTGAGCACAAGAATAAGATCCTGCATTGTTTTGATAGTGAAATTAAACTTCGAATTGCGGTGCAGTACTTCATGAGAAAGGCTGACCAAAAGACTCCAGGAACATCTCGCCTGGTGTCACTGTAAGGAAACGTTACAGCAGTCTCACAGTAAATGTTACATAATTCCAGAACATGAAGAGGGGTAGAAAAATATCACTTTTTGCTAATGAATATATTGTGGGAAATTTCATGTAATGAAATGATATTGCTTCTAATTCTTAGACAAATTTGTATGTGCTGAGATTGGACAGGTCTCATTCTGAGACAGTCTAAGATATTTCGTGTACCTGCCGAACACTGGTACTTACGGAGCTGTACTTAAGGAGAAAATGTTCCATGTGCAGCTTAGTTATACGAAATTTATATCTAGATGTTTGTTGGTAAAAATACATAATTTTCTATCCTTCTACATGCTTTGTTTTGTAACATTTATTCCGACAGATTTTATGAAGATTTGGCACATTTCGGAAAGAAGATTCGAGAACAATCTACATGAGTTGTCATTGCTATATGCTATTTTGTGATGTTTTACTAGGTGAAACGTCATAGCTTTCAGTTGTGATAAATTCTTTGAATAACATTAATTGTTCAACAATGACAAATGGTACTATAGGTGAGTAACTCATCTACATTTCATGTTTTTCTCGGGTGTGTCATGAAATGTTTATTGTTCTGCGTCCGCCAGAATAAATGTTGCTGAATCCAAATAATTTTTTCTTACATATCACCATGATACGTATTGACCTCCCAAATAAACAGTAAATATTTAATGTACTCATAGATGACGAAGTAATAGCCATTGAAAAATTTGCTCCGGTTATAGTAACGCGTTGTTGGGGGATTGAAAAGAGAACTATAGTCGGATATTGAGACTTCATAAAGTCTGTGAACAATAACAAAATATAATTCAAGGAATCGTTATGAAACAGCCTACTTCAGGAAATAGGTTGACTATAGACTAAGGAAGGATTTTGGTATGAGGAAAGATTTGTGTTATTACCTGTAATTTAAGTGAATGAAACTAAATATCTGAGGACATTCGGAGTTGGTCTGTTGCTAATAGTCAGACATTGTGAATGATAAATTTTGAATACAATTTCTTAAAGTTGCAATTTGTGTAATTTATTCAAGAAGTATCCTCAACGTAGAGATTTGACAGAGCTGCAGCTGAAGAGGCTTATCAGCGAAATCAAGACGTCCATTGTCGCACGGGTGTAACACGTTTAGACGCTGAGCTCTACCGTCGGCCAAGTCGTTACACTTAACTACTCTCACTAGGGACTCACGCCCACTCTTTTGTCCACTCACCAATAGCAACCACCCAACTTAACGTTGTACTGGACAATGCAGGGGAGCACGCGGCGTTTATGGAGGGAGTGCTGAAGAAGGGGGAGGTCCGCACAGAACAAATTCCTCCCCATACAACAGAGGACTCCCGGCGGTGGCGCAGAAAACAAAATATGGCACAACGGAGAAAACCGGCTGAGGGCAGCAATAGACGTCGCTGCAGGGCCTCTAACCAGGAGTCCTAGAGTTCGAGTCCCGGCGGAGGCAGGATTTTTGACGCTAACTACACAGCTAGGTCGAATTCAGCCACTGTGTGAAAGAGAAATCTACAGGACGACCTCTCAGATCAGTAGTTTTCCGTGGTTCCTCTGATCGATACCAGCGAATGTCGGAGCAATACCCTTACAAACGGGCCATGGGCTACGTGCCATCTTTCCTTCATCTTCCTCTTCGTACTCTCAATCTTACCTAAACACACTGTTACTGATATGAACAACGCACATGTCCGAAGGGAATGAGGGAGATTAGAAATTGTCCTGGCTGGAGAGTTGACCTGCTGCTAGAATATACCTGGATGGGAAAAACCCGCAACCCAACATGTGGGTCAGCACCATCCAACGGGAGTGAAATCTGACGCCACGTCCAGTGATTAAGCATGTAAGTTGACGTGACCATACAGATTGACGCGCCTGGAAACACGAATTAATCAATCATTAGAGTGCGCAGGTACCTAGGCAGGTGCATCCAAGTACGGAGACACTAGAGTTGAGGATTCGAATCTCGCATGTGTTCGTTTCTCCAAAATCGTAGGTATTACCCAGAAATTAAATAGCTACCTCAGTTACGGATGACGGTGGGGTGGTACTTTTCGTAATGGCAAGTGTCCCTTGATAGAGCAAAAAGGTAGAATAACGAGGTGGACCTACGGGATATCTCAAGCATTTATGAAAGTCATAGATCGAAATGAGCCTATGGGTTACCTCGGCGAAAGGCTTGATGGGTAATTGATTAATCCATTGATTGTTTAGTGTTTTAAGGTGCGTGAACTACTATTATATTTAGTCCCCTAAGTGTACTGAATCACAAAAAGAACGGCTGAAACGTGTGATTCGAAGTCGACTAACACGTCTGCTTGCGAGCTTTCCCCATCCTAGTACCCCCGCCCGCGGGATAACAGCCCAGCTGAGACCAGCTCTTAACTTCATCCACGTGTGTGGCAGTGTAGTACATGCGAGTGTGAGTATGTGTGTAAAGGGAGAGATGAAGACATGCATGAGAAAGGAAAAATCGCGCGTGGTCCGTCAGTTTACTGCCGCAACATTCGCCTGGTATTTATACGTGGAAATACGGAAAATTAGTTATCAACAAGACCGTTGTCCAATAGGACCATCCAAACAAGAGCTGAATTCGATCGAGTTATCTCGCTAATGTCGAACTCTAGCTCTCGTCACGGTCGGGACTTCTGTCTGACGTAACCTGTGTATATGTAGGATATTATAACGAAGTACTATTTCTACCCTGTGATCCGCTTTGTGCAAGGCCTGCCCACTGCGCGCGGCCAAGGGCCCGCTGGGCGAGAGCTAGCGACCGGCGGCGACTCGCGTCTGCGCTGCGGTGGCGCTCCTAGCGGCGCGGCCGCGTGACTGACGGTCAAATTAAATTCCCTCCCGCCGACTCCCCGGCAGCGGCATTGCGCTCGCTCGGTTTCGCTTTCGTTAACAACACGCGCCTCGAAACACACACACACACACACACACACATCCACATACCTCTCCGAAGCACGGCCCCCCTCCTCCTCCTCGTCCCTCTCACTTCGCTCCAACCTGCCCTTCCGCGACTCGCACACCCAGTTTCTCTCCACTCGACCCCTCTCCGCTCCGCTCCCCTCCATTCTGCCTCTCTCCGTTCCTCTCCTTGTCTCTCTCCACCATGTCACGCCCTCCCCTCTCTCCTTCATTCCTTCTCCTTCACACTACACTCCCCGGGCCGCTCTGTCTCTTATATAACACATCGCTCCATCTGAACACACCTTGTCCGCCCCACCCACGCCTTCCCTGCTCCCATGCAATATGCCCCGTGTACTTCCCTCCTTCCCACCCTTCATGCTTTAGACTCCCCGTTCCTTCCCATGTCGCTCCTCCCCGCGCCCATCCCACACTCCTCACGCCGCTACAGGACTACCCCGCCCGCCCCGATCCATTCACTGTGTTTCTCTCAACACCGCTCACTCCCCCTGTACCTCCATGTGCCCACCTCAGTCCGTCTCTCTTCGGTTAACCTCACTACATCCCATATCGCCCGCATCGCTACACCTCCTCTGTTCCTCTTCACCCGCCGGCTTCATTTCATTTCCCCCTCCCCTTCATCCTTTTCCACCTTTCCGGACTTCGTCCCTCCCCACCCTGTCAAACTGCGCCTTCCCCAGTCTCACATCGCTCCACTCCACTCTGTCCGACAGCGCGCCCTGAAAGGCCCCACCCCTTCCCGTCCCACCTCTCTCCTCCACGCCCCACTTCTCTACCCAGCTTCTCTTCTCCACCCCCATTATCATCTCACCCTTCCTTCGCCACCGTCCCGCATCGCTTGGTCCTATACTCTACCTCTCGTCAGGCCCCGCGCGGCCCCGCTCCGTCTCGCTCCACCACGGCACCATCCACACCGCCTCGCCACATCTCGCCATAATACCGCTCCGCCCGGACCCGCTCCGTTCCGTCCCACACCATCCCGTCCCTTTCCGTCTTGCTTTACCCTGCCGTGCCGTGACCGTGCTCTACCCCCCCTCCCCGCCCCCCCCAGGCGGCGCCCAGTCCTCCGGCAACGGTCCGCCCCCGGCTCTCGGAATTCTGGAGTTTGGCGTTTAAGGGACAAGCGGGGGCCAAGTTGGGGCGGCGCAGATGATAACATTTGGCTCTCGCGAGGCGTGTGGAGCTGCAGGCTTCTATGGCGGGGGAGGCTGTGCCACTGGCTGCCTACCGACAGCAGGGTCATGCTGCGTCCGCGGTCTCGAGACTTAATTTCAAAAGTGCCAAGACAAGAGTGCCTATGCTCTTGAGATACTTAATTAAAGGAACTGAAGACTAATAACCGTTTAATTTTCCGAATTTGACGCGAAGATAATACTGTTGAACTCCCAGCGATGGTGATTTTTTGAAGATACACGGAACTTTTTCTAGCAGCTACTCAGAATATAATTTTTCATGTTTTTTACGATCAAAAAGGCAAATAACGAAGCTGTGTCTTAATAAACCGGCTTTTCTTTATATGTGTTCCCTTCTATCTTCTTAAACTCTTGCAAACCACACATGACTGCAGCTTACGATCTGTACCAGCTGGGATGCCCCACCTGCGGAGAACCAGCTGCAGGGAGGAAACCCTCGCACTTCGGCGTGTAGATCAGCCTCGGATCTCAAGTTCTAGCGACGAAGGTGCTCCAACATTTTCCAGGATATAATATGTACTACACATGCGAGATTAATGATCATAGCAGTTAATGTGTATGGACTAATAAGCCGATCAATCAATCAGCCAATGGACGCTTCTGCAACGGGTAGCAGTCTGGACTTCAAGGGCTAATTTTAATTTTGGTGGGTACTTTACATGAAGCCTTTAAGTCATTTTAAAAGTTTCAACAAAGAGCATAGTTTTTTATTAAATATTGTAGTTGAGTAACGCGAAGAACATTCAAGAAAATCATGCAGGTCTTGTAATCGTTAAAAACTCTGATTTTTCGAAAATTGCAAGACTTCACAATTTTTTGGAGTCTTCCTTCAACTAAAGTATTGAAGACACAGCAGATTGAGCTTTTTCCTTCAATGAAATATATTTCTTCAAGATAGATTTTGAAATTAGATCATGTACAATTCTTCGAAATTTTGAGTACTTTTCGTGTAATTTTGCGAGGAAGTACGGGCGGAAAAGGGTGATCTAGCTGTTTTATCACCACTAGTTTAAAGTTCCAATAGAGAAGTGGCATGATCATATATACATATACACACACACACACACACACACACTTGGGTCAGTAGGCACACTTAGACCAAAATGAAGATAATATTAACATGAGAGAGGGCTATGGTTTTAGTGTTCTAATTTTACTACTGCTATGTGGATAATTATATCATCACTCCTCCATAAAACGTATTTAAGGCACCAAACAGAAGATTTCGGCGTGGTTTGGAAATCAGACACATATATAACCCGCGATACTCATTGGGCAACTACACACTTTACCACTGTGCATTACTCGATGCTCCATTCTACTACACTTTTCAAGGCTCTTCATATATAATCTACTGTAAATATTCTTTGCCAAATCATTCAATTCTACTCCTTCGTTTGGTGCTTGATTGGGATCTAATGAAAATAACAAATTTGATTTGTTATTATTGTGTAGATTCAAAATGTATCAATATTTTGTACGTTACAGAATATACTAGAGAAAAGAAATGGTGTTGTTAGATGAAGAACTGTATCAAGGGAATTACCATTACCTGTTACCAGATAGGAAATGTTTTAAAAGTGATCATTTATTTACATAAATGATCTGTCCTTTAGCTGGAACTGACGCTAATTTAGAGACGGATCAATACCAATAAAACATATTGATTGAAGAAGATATCTTAAATGGTAGAGCCACCTTGTGCAAGATTTGCAAGTTACTTTCAACAAGTAATGAACAGAAAAATCTACTCTGGTAGTTAATGAACATATTGATCTGTTGGCAGGAACAAAACCACCCATAAAATAGAAATTACATAAAGATTTTTACCCTTCATGTTATAACATACGCGTTTTAAGCTCGTCTAATTTTCTGTTGCTAAAAAGAACTTTGTTATTTTTGACGAAATAGATGATCTAGCGTTTAAGAACTTAGAGTTTTCAAATCTTGATCCACTCAAATTTACGCCTACTCTCACCCAGACATGCACTTTCAAGTAAAAACATTTAGGCGCCATTGTCTTATCACAATATCTCTCCAGTCGTTTTTATTCAAACATCTTGTTTGAATGATGAAACATCCTCTTTGATGTTTTATTCAAACTTTATGCACACCCGGAAAGTTGAGAATTTTAATTTTTTTTATTAACGGTTAGATCAAATATAAACTTAAAACATCGAATGGCAAAATATTTAATAGGATATAAACATTTTTTTCCTGTAAAGCACTATTTAAGGTTTGGAGAATTGAAATAACTTTATTCGCATTTTTCCCATTCTTGTCTAAAGGATTTAATTTTTGTAACTAGAGAAATGCATAAAGTTTATTGAAAGTGTATATAAAACCTTTTAGCTAACTGACAAGAACTGTCAAAGTAAAGTTGTTTGGAGAATCAACTGAATATAGTATTAGTAAATAATAAAATAGGACGATGATTCTGATCTGAAAAAAATCATTGCTTGAGTACCTTTCAGAGAATATACGCAGTACAATCCTGCCAAACTTTTAATATGCACCCGTAATGTGATGCGATTTGGAAATATATTTTTCTAAGTAAATGACAACATTCTCTGATAGGAGACACTTTCTAAGTACAGAAAGTGTAAACAAACGTTTTATGATACTTTGTGTTCTTAATACAAAACAAAATATGCAGATAAATGTAATCTGTTTTTAATTTGCACAACACTGTTTTCCTTCGTGACAAAACAATATAACTGACATTGCAAAATACATGTTATGTAACGAAATGCATTATATTTGGATAATTGTGAATCATATTTGCAAGTGTGTGTATCTCTCTCTCTCTCTCTCTCTCTCTCTCTCTCTCTCTCTATATATATATATATATATATATATATATAGAGAGAGAGAGAGAGAGAGAGAGAGAGAGAGAGAGAGAGAGAGACTAAAGGCTTACACAAACTTCTCAACGCTAGTAACAATATTATGGCCAGGCACTGAAACCTCAGAATCTGCGGGTGAAATTCGAAGAAGTGGCAACACCGGGCGTCCCCCCTTCTCGTCGTTCCGGCAAGCCGCGCCTGCCAGTCGGCGCTGCAATATCGCTGACTGCGGCGGATTGACATGTTGGCGCCCGCGGCGGTTGATGTGTTTTCGTTTATTCTCCCTGTTCTCAGACGCGCCCGGCCTGTGCCGCCGGAACTCGGCGAGGGATTTGCGCGAGGGCTGCTCAGCGGTCGCAGGGTGGGGGCTCGGTGGCCCAAAAACGCAGACAGAGGGCAAAATCCTAACATTATTTTCTTCTTCTTCTTCGTATACGTACGTATATATAGAGGGGTATACGTAATCTAGGGAAAGTAAAGTAATGGTGCGGAAAATTGATTTCGAGATTTTTACGAATATAAATGTTTTAGGAACCACTGATATAGAACTTTTTTTTAATCCGTCCGCTTGTCTATCTGTTCATCTGACTGTCCTTCCACGAGTACCATTAGCGCCTAAAGTATTCGTAGAATTATTTCCAATACGAATATTCTCCAATCGATCTGGCTCTAGTCGTAGCCCTGCGATTTCCACAACATTTCTTTAAATTTCGGATGTTCCTTACATGAAGCCCTTGAGATATTTTTAACTTTTTCTCAAAAATGGCTACAGTCATAATTTTTTTTTAAAAAGTTCAATACATTTTTAAAAAATGGAATATTTTTTTTGACCTTCTCGAAATATATTATTGAAGATGGAGATAACTTTCGACAAACATTTTTTCTCTATAGTTAATTCTTAATTTAACTTCCTGTACATTTTTTCAAAATATTACTTGTCTTCGTCCAATATTGAATAAAATTTGAGTACTTTTCTAAGCAATTTTTTTAAAGAAGCTCCAATTTTTTCTTTAAATTTTCGGAGTGGTAGAGCAATATTCAATAAATAATATGTTTATGTAATTCGATTTCAATGTAACTTTTTCATTATTCAAAAATTACACAAAAGTAATTTTTGGAAATATCTTTCCACTCTTTAAAATTTACTCTAGAATATTTTTTTAACTATTCTAACTAAGTTATTCCATTTGTGGTTTCAAGAATGATTTTATGATTTTTACATGATATTGGGAGAGGTTTATCAGAAACTCAAATGGTTTTTGTTACAATGAATTCAAAATTGCACGTTTTCGAAACACAGGAATTACCTTTTCTAAAAACGGCTCCAAAACTTTCAATGCAAATATAGCTATAGAACTTTTCTATAATAATATTGACGTCATATTTCAATTCTAGAATTAAAGGTTCGAAAAACTGAACCAATTATCAAAAAATATCTTTTACTCCCCGATAGGTAGCAGCTGGGAAGAGTGTGGACAAAATCGAAATGCTAACCCAGACTAAAGAGATTAGGAAACTAACTAGTACGGCAAAGCCTGTGCATTCAGTAGAACTACTTTCTCGCTTATCTCTACGTAGTATAAATAAATGTATGTGATGTTTCAGTTACGACAAACGTCATGTTTGAGTGACACCTTTCTTCCGACAAATTATTGTCCTGCGGGTGCCTAATACCCTAAAAGTGAATACTTCTAATGTAATTAGAATTCACATTTTCTGGGTCATTGATACCGGAAAATGATTTGTAATAAAACGTCCATCAGTCTGTCTGTGAAAAGCGGAAGCAGCTAAATCATACACAGGATTTTCGCGATAATTGATATTCTCCGAACCATCTCACTCATGTTGAGGCCGTTCGAATTTAAAACGTCTTGTCAAATTTTGGGAGGCATTTCACATGAATCTCAAACGACATATTCAAAAATTTATGAAAATTTACTCTAATTGTTTCTTTATGTTTTTCTTGGGTATAGTAGGCCAGTATGCTAGTGTGCTGTAGTAGCGCCATTAATTTAATTATTACTTTCACACGATCCAAGCACAGAAGAAAATAATAAATATTGAGTTCTTGATATTAAATATTATTTTCATTATCTACAAAAATATTATTAAGCTATTATTATTATTATTGTTGTTGTTGTTATTCGTAATCCAAGTTCCGCAATGTGGATATTTTTAAGAACCCGCACAGACGTAAATGTATGTGATTACCAATTTTCCAGTAATGATGGCTGAAAATCATTTTCTACTATTCATCTTCGTTCTTCTCATATTTATTTCATTATTTTCTATATTATGTAACTGAAACTTATCCATTTCTTCCACATTTGTTATTGGAATGATTTGAGAATATTTATATGTACTCGTGTCAACACCATATCATCAATGGCCCAAATAGCATATTTATTCACAAATGTGAGAAGTTTGAGAACTCGTTCATTGCCAGAATTCAAACCATTGATGTTTCAGTCATCGAATTTACAATAGTTGTGAATTTTTTATTTTGTTAAAGATAATTTTTTAGGCATTTTTTTCATTGGACAATAGTATATCGCAAAACGCTAGTTCCCTTGGCTTTCATTTTCACGAATTTCACCAAGCACTGAACGTAGGAGTTTAAGACTTGTTCAGGATGATTTGTAAAGCTCCACCACAACGAATTTTTACATAGTTTTGGAATTGCTATTCAGATGGGCATCCGTGTTTATGTACCACTTGTTTTTTATTTGTTTTTATAGAAAGCATGATTTTGAAAAGTATAGTCTAACAGATATTCTAGTCAGTTATTTATATTCCACTGGTGGCACATCGCTTAGTTTTTAGAAGACATTTTGTTTGTGTAAGAATTTTATGCTTCACTTTTCATGAAACATTTTATTACAGCTGTTTAAATTTAATACTGCCGAATTTCAAGTTGTGATATGGCGATACTGGTATAAACAAACAAACTTAACCACAATCGTTTTTCTTTCAAATTATTTCTACAGCTACTTGAAACTTCATTTAAGTTTTACCTTCCCGTATGTCGGAGTTTATTTGGCAATATACCACAAATATTACTCCAAGATATGTTACATTTCTCGTCGCAAAGGTTTCAGAGATCAGCTTCCTAAACTTTGAAGTTGAATCGAAATACATCCAAAGTTCATTTTATATTTGTTGGATACTCGCGTGGTGGCGATTTTTAGAATTTAAAGAAATCTTTTTTTTTGTGTCCTTGTTTCCAAAGAAATGTTACTCTTTCATCACGAGCGTTCTCTCAGCTTTTGTTACTTTTATACACCCGTTTCTCTACCACTTACCTCCTCATCCCTATTAGATGCTCTCAACTTATTAGAGGCTTAGTTGACAAACTAAATTTCGTCATTGACTCGCGCCAATTAATGAACATCTAAAGAAGAGAAGTAGTTGCTGAATGATGTAACACAGAATTCTACTTATAAACAATCGTGAAACTGACTTATTAAAGAGATGATTTTATTATGACGAACATTTAATTTTAATCGTACGAAGATTGCGTTTAGAAAGTTATTAAATATTTTTCGTCATACATTGATGGGAATTAACGAGTTCTATTAATGAACGTAGATAAGTTTCATGTTTTTTTTATCAATTATTATATTCGATGTATTTTCTTAAAATTTAATGCTTGTAAAACAGTAGCAGGTTTATTACATTTGCCTTCAGAAGAAATATTTTACAACAAATATATGACAAAAATATACTACAAATTGTTCCTTTATCTTGTAACTTTACAATTCATATTCTTACATCCATAGTTAATACAATGTTTTAACTGTTTATACGACATCCTACCATACTAATTTCAGTATATTTATCTGAATAAGTTCTGAGAAAAGGAACAATTAACCATACAAGCTTTAAATTATACAAAACCGACCAAGGAACCTAACTTCTCGCCAAAGCTTGCAAAAATACTTCAAAAATTAAAGTACAACATGGACAGTGCAGTCAATCTCTACAATGAAGCTTCTTCGCAAATATAAAAAACAAATTACAAGGTGAATTAGTTTCAAAGTTATTCTGATTTAAAACGTTGCGCGCAAAATTAAGCTAAAGTTTTATAGGTACATATACATCATTAAATGATACAAAAGCATATTCGGTTATAAGTTATACATTTAAAAGTCAAGTTTAAACATATCATTTAAAGGTCTTATATTAATTAATGTTATATCTCAACTCGAAAACGGCGTTTTATGACCATCAGTTGGGCAAAAAACGTTTGTCTTGGGTCCTCGTGGTCATGTTCTTGATCTGCTCAAGCCATAATCTACAAAATGAAATCTTTTGCGATCACATATTACTCTTTTCAGGTTCGGCTTTTGTGGTTATTCACATTCCGTGGTAAGGGTGTAATGTGCAATATTTCGGACATCTTTGCAAACATTGTTTCTCTTAGCATTGATCTGGATGAAAAGGGGCGGAGATATTTCCACTTCAGATGAAAGCATCCACGGTATCGGTAGTTTTTCTTTTCATCCGGTTTTCCCTTTTCAATATCTTTGTTTATGCCTCCTCCACTGGCATTTATCCGTATTTTATCTTTATTTCCCTCGACTTTTCTCTTCCTATGAGGTTTTTAAAACTAGTTAAAGTCTATTTTAACTAATATTTATTCTTAACCTTTTTTCACTACTGTTACGCGTTCTTTTTCAATAATTTACCTTGATTATTTTTATATATTTTTTTACATTTCTGGTGAAAATAATGCATTACTGGAAAAGAAAAATTATTTCCGCTTCCCATTACAGCTCATCCTCGTTTTGCCATATGTATATGTATGTATGTATGTATGTATGTATATATATATATATATATATATATATATATATATATATATATATATACACACTTCGTCTTTTTGCCCGGTTATATGATGATTTATTTGTATTTTCCACTTAAACAAAAATAAACATTTGTATATTTAAAATGACTAGGCCTTTTGTTACCTATTTATTATGGTTTTCATATAATTGATAAATCATTCTGTCTCGCGGCCATGGGTTAAGGGGTTGGTTTGCACGTAGACATCCCCACGTCGTATTCTCAACCTGAGAAGTGGATTTTCTAATCGTCACACGACGTGAGCATGCTGACCAAGAGCTAGCCACGAGCTTTCATTATAGTGTGTCGTAATAATATATACAATTTTAATTTAATTATAAATCACATGTATGTTGTATGATTTAATTACAATAACCTACACTTATAAGCCACAAAATTTCCGAAATTTCTAAAATTTGAGGCAGACTTTTTTCTCGCATGAAGCTGCCTGAAAATGTTTCTTCTTAGTACTTTATTACTGCTCTGGTAAGCCACACTGCTAAACTAATTTTCAAAATGTGTTAGTTGTCCCTGACAGCTTTACATACCCCTAAAGAACATCTTAAGTACAATGAAGTTACGGTGGTATTCACCACAACAATCGAAATACGCGCTACCAGCCTTTAAGCTACAAGCGCCGCCAAGTCACTAGCGCCTCTGGCGGTAGCGCCTCGCAACAACGAATATCGTATTTGGGGACGCAGAAGAGGAGCCTTATTTATGTGCGCACTCTGTTTCAGGCATCAACGAGCACCAATAAGAGCGAGACTCCTCGCTCACGCCCCTCCGGAGACAACACCAAGCCTTCATGCCTTCAGGGACTATATAAACACCCCCATGCAACGTAAAGGAAGGTGTGGACAGGTCTTACATGTTTCGATCGAAATTGTTTAAAACTCACGGATGCAAAGCTAGGAGCGGTAGTGTCACCCGATATACCTTTAAGTAACGTACCTTTAAGTACCCATCCCAAAAACGTTGGCAGCGGTCTGACTTTTAGTTCCTATAGGAAGGCCGAAGGATAGAGAGCGCCACTGTAAACCACTACAGTTTATAGAGGAATTGAAATCTCTGGATGTAAAGTGAATTGACGGAATAGAATGCAATATTTATTATGCTTATACGTAAGTATTTCCAGTGGTAGCATTTACCAAATGCCATTGCTAAAATTTACAAGACGATAAAGTAAACATTGTAATAATCACGAATTATCATGTACTAACCCTTTCCTAGTAACACTGACATACTGATATAAGGTAATAATAATAATAATTAATAATTATTATTATTATTATTATAATAATTATAATTATAATTATAATTATTATAATTATTATTATTATATCAACAACTCCACCTCGCGAGTAGATGACCTGGACGTTGGTGGTGGAGCTTGAGTAACCCAATGATCCTGAGAGCTATGCCGGCGGTAGCGTAGCTACTGGTAGGGCCTCTCTTGCCGGACAGGTCGATGAACGAAGAAGTACTCCGATAAACGAAGAAGTACTCCAGTAAAGGACCAACAGCAGCAATTAATAACAGCTGAAGAGGACCTACAGAATAGACAGTTCACAGAAGACATGAAGTTGGCCTGAAAGCGACCCTTCTGTCCTCGAGGGTTGATAGGGGTATTCCCATTAGCCTAAGAGCTATGAAAATGGTAGCCTAGGTACAGGTAGGACCTCCCTTGCTGAATAGGTTGAAGGTGAGGGGCAGACTAGGAAGTAGAGGAGAGTGGAAAGTAAAGAGAGAGTGAAGGGTCATGAACCTTTGAACTTCCTGTTATCGGCCCATGGAGGGTACAGGAGAGAAACTAGGTTAGCACACCAGGCAACTGATGAGACTAGAGGCCCGAACCTTGCTATAACCAGCGAAGGAGGCTGCCATCAGTAGTAAGTGAAAATGCCGTATGGTTTAGTAATGCTGACTGGCGATCGGAGGGGTCCCCTGCTTTGCCGAGGCCACTGTGGGTCGCAGTAACGGATGACAGGAAATAGTCCATGAGAGAAGTGTGATCTATGAACTCGAACTTCCTTCCTGCGAAACTTCCCTTATAAGCAATGAGCGAAATGGATAGAATTAGAAAAGTAATAAATATTAACGTGCCCCTTTCTACCAATACCTGCACAGAAACCGAGCAAATGTCACCTTGTCGACGTCTAGCCATCCCACGAATGTTAGTCCCAGGGTCCCAGAGACGGCCGTACATCAAAGCCATCGTAGAGATGGACACAAGATGATTTGAAGGAAGTGATATGGTGCTTTTACTACGAAAAGCGAAAAATTGGCGTATGTAAATAGAAATTTTGAAGAAATCGAGTGAGCGGAACCGCGATATTTCGCGTACTCTATATTCAAAGAAGCTTGCAAGTCACCGACGATCCATACTCAGCAGTGGAAAATTCACAGAATAAAAACTTGCTGACATTCAGAGAAATGCGGAATATATTCCTCTATTGATCTATAGACATGAAGAAAATGTAGAACTTGAAAAAGATGGTCCTGTTGAAGGTCTTCTCTTTCCAATGAATCATACGTCACTGGTGAAAATTCATCTGGCGATCTATCGTCTGATGAATCACGTAGTAAGGACATGATGCGAAATTTCCTTAGACGCGAGATAGAAAGAGTTCGTCAACTTCCATTCGACTCGATCTCGTGCACCTTTGAGGAGAATATACGAAAATGCCAAAGCTAAGAGAGTGATAGAGACGGGAAACACTGTCTTAAATGAGGTGGTACAGACCCCAATAGAGATCAAGATATCACTAAAATCAAAACATTGTGTATGCAACTGGATATATGGTATCTCATAATTTTGAGCCAGACAAAATTATAGACAGCATAACAGCCCTGTACCACTATAGACGAAAATAACGAATATTATTGTTAGCCAGGGAATCTTCTAAACTTGCGCACACCTCTAAGATCAACAAAAAATATTCAATGTTCAACATAAATACCATATTGAAAATGACACAAGCAGGCTTCTGGTAGTTGAGAAGCTAAAAGAGAAAATCCAAGCATGGATTCAACAAATTAGACGTTACAAACGTAGAATAGATATCCATGCGCAGAATCGTTTATTTGAAACAGACGCGAAGAGATTCTATCGCAATCTGACTCTAAAGCCGAATGGAAATGCTGCCACACTTTCAAAAGATGAAGTCGAAGCATTTTGGGCAGTAATCTGGGAGGAAAGGAGATTATCCAACAAAGACACATCTTGGCGGCAATCTGAAGTTCATGCTGCCACTGACCTTGTAGAAATAGTGGAATAAGTTCACAAATTTTCTGAAGAGGACCTATTCCAAACAATTAAGAACATGGGAAATTGAAAATACCCCGGGATCGATGAAAGCCTGATTTATTGGATTAAGAAACTAACAGAAATGCATTTTCATCCAGAAAGGGCTGTTAATACAGTTTTATAAAATCCAAGGGAACCTCCGAATTGGCTCACATGCGGCATTACGTATTTGCTACCCAAAACAGGATACAGCTCTTTGGCGAAGAACTACAGGACAACCACTAGTCTTTCAGTACTGTACAAAGTTATAACTGCATCCATAGCTGAAAAAACGTCCAGACACCTAGAGAGGAACCACCTGTTGTCATTTGAACTAAAAGGATATCGTAAAGGTTCCTATGGCTGCAAGACAATTTTTCTACTAAATAAAGTTATCTTCAATGATGTAAAGTAACGAAAGCGTAAGTTAAGCATGGCTTGGATTGACTATCAGAAGACCTTTGACAGTGTACCACACGATTGGATTTTGAAGACCCTGTGAGTTTTATCCTTGACTTATTGAGTTTTGCACAGCTTATATGAAGTTGTGGAGTACCAGGTTACAAATATACAGTGGAAAGGAATTAGTAGAAACAATAAGTATTCAGATCAAGAGGGCTATTTTTCGATATTCGCTCTCCTCTCTGCTGTTTTGCATTAGTTTGATCCCACCATTTAGACAGTTTTGCAAGCTGACAATGGTTACAATCACCATGGCGATTAAAGACCAGTATCACACTAGTTTTACTTGTATGATATTAAAGTGTTTGCTAAGAATGAAGCGATTCTCTTCCAAATGCTGTCGTGATTGACTTACATAATGACATCTGATTTAAATTTGGTCTTGAGAAGTCTGCAAAAAAAAAAAACAATTTAAAGAGAGGCAAAGTGACGACAGAGAGCATTGAAGTTGATATGCACATTATAATTCAAGACCTTGAGCCTGAAAAAACTTATATCTGGGCATTGAAGAATGTGAGACCATCTTAAACGACACAATGGAAGAGATAATTTATAGGGAGTATTACATAAGTTAATTAATATTACAGAGAATAGGTTTGCACTTGCGCAATCCTGTATTTTTACGTGGAACATTTTTCTTTGCTTTCTCAAGAATAAAAACCTTTTATAATATTTGTGTGGCTATCAAGGAAAACGATAAGTTAACTGTCAAGGAAGAATGAATAACTACTTGAAATGTTTTAAGGAAGTGTGAATTGTTCGAAGAAGATATCAATATAATACTGAATAAACTTTATTGAAAATTTGTTTCCAATATCAATTGCATCGTTTTTATTTTTGTTTGATATTCTGTAAGAACGAACATTTATTATTTTTTGAACAAATAAACACATTTCATTAACAACTTCCCTTCCTAATGGAAAGGATATGAAAATGATTAGGGAAAGGATGTGCATTAACATGCGAGGGTTTTCGCACGGGTACGCTAGTTCCATTTAATTTGTGGTATCCCATGTCTCCAGCCTTCCTAAATCAGCCTTCAGAAATCAGCATTACTACATGAGTGAGTTAAGTCACGGCGGCAAATTAAACCGGAACAGCGCTGGAGGGCTATTGGTCTGCGACTTGGACACTCTTCTGGATTGTAGTTGGACATCCTACTCTTCACCAACATACACGACGAGACGTTTCTCATTTCTGGCGATAAAAGTTTTTGAAATATGTTACACTTTAAAAAAATGTGTGTTGTCTTTTGCTCTGTCATATTTCCAATCATAACAGAAACAACGAAGTTACAAAATATGAGGGTAAAGAACTTCATGGACGTTTAAGCAAATATGACAGAATTAAACAATATGTGTTACACAACCTACAAGACATTTGTTCATATAACTAAGTGGAAGAATTATTTCTAACTGAAATAACTCAACTTTCATTAAAATTCTTTTGGTTAAAATAAACTTTTAGTGTAATGAGACGCCCCTTACTCCCGAACTTTAAAAAAAAATCGATTTATTGTTATCAGCGACATTTTATCTTCCTTGCGTACTATTCAGCAGTTTGTTCTAAGATTAACTATTTTTGTGTCGATAAGTATCAAGGGAGACCTCTTAGCACTTTTCAATTCGCTGAAATCAGCTAGTACAGTTTTGACAAATTAGTAACTTTACTCCTCGCAGCGTTTGGTGCGTCGAAGCATCAAGTGCATCTTCGCTCGCGCCTGAGAAAATGGAGAGTTTACCATACATGGGCGCCGGCGAGAAAGGAGGCGAAGATGAGCGGAAGAGAGCGGGGAGCGGGAGGAAGAGGGAGGGAGAAGGGGAGAGCGGGTGAGTGCGCCGCGCGCGCGCCGTTAGTCGCCTGTTTGTTTATTCAGGAGGCCGTCGCGAGCGAGCGACGAGGAGATTTGACGCTCCGCTCCGCTGCCCCCCCCCCCCCCCCGCCGGCCGCCGCTCTTTTCGCCGCTGCGCTGCCTCGCTCTCGACTTGCGCCGGCAGCCCCGAGCGCAGCCGCGGGTCCCCCGGCTCGGGGTTTCAGCGCTGGAGTACCTCCGAAGACGGTTTGGTCTATCCATTCAACGCCTTTCTCAAACACGCTCAAAAATCGTAGTTTACGAAACAAGGTAATTAACGCAATAGTCCTGGGCTAGGGGCTTGCTTACTGGCCGGATCATAGGCCGACGGCGCGCTCTATTCCACCTAGCCAAGCGAGAAGGCACCGATGCGACCGCTTTTACTGCCCTCTTGTGAGCGGCGCCTGTACTTTCCTGTGATGCTGCTGTTCCCTTCGCTGACACCCTGTGGTGGCTCTTTTAAAAGTGCGCAAGTGACTACTGCAAAACAGACGAGTGCGGAAATCACCCCGCGCACATGTTTCGTAAACTATTTTCTAATACGTGAGAGCGAAACGCAATGCGAAAAGTAAATAAAAATTAAATATCAAATAACTATAAATACCTTACTTGTTACTTATAAAAGTAAATGGATTCCGGTTAGTGACATTACACTATTGTCAGAAAATAAAAACGAAGACGTCATCAACACGAAAAAAAATGCTAATCTTAACATATGTTTCCCATATTGTGTAAAAATTAGTCGTTCCGCTCCTGGAAAACAAGCATGAGAACGCGTTTTGCGAACTGTGTGTTAAAAAATTAATTATGAGTGGCCAGCAGGTCCTCAACCACCGGGTACACTCTGTAGGTTGTACAAAATTACAAAATTATTTTTTTTAAACTTGATTATAAGTCTTACTAAATTGTCACGTGAAAAAATCCATTGAGTAAAAGCTTATCAAAGAAACTCACAAATCTACCGTGCTAGGTTTCATTTTATTCGTTTGTGGTGAGATTTTATGATGTATTTATAAAATGATTTTGTGCAGGTTTTACATATTGCTCTATTCTTTTGTTTTTTCAAAAATTAAACTAATGTAATGTTTTGAAAGATATTTTACGCCTTTATTATCCCCATTTCCAGCTATTTGTAATCACCATAGCATTTGTGACTGAAAATGCTTGAAATGACGTCATATGAAGTTTTTCGAAAACTCAATAGTTTTCTGTAAAAAGAGGTTCAAATTTCGAATGTACAGTAGCGCTTAAGTGCCATTTTCGTAAAATCGGTTCTAAATTTTTCAGTCAAAATTACGACTTAGGTTTTACTGTTCTTTAATAGTTTTAAAGTAATAAATCGATTCTACTATTAGAAAGCAGAAAAATTAGAAAATTTCAATAAAATGTGCTTTGAACGGCGATAGATGGTAGAGTATGTGGCAAGTCCGAATAGCTAACCGAGACCAATGGAAATAGAAAGCTAATACGGGAGAGTCTGGGCCATTCTCTAGTACCACTAGTTTTGATTCGAATTAAGTATTGGTACCAATAAAGTATACACACGATTTCACTTAAAATTGTAAACATCTGGTTACCTAAGAATATCTATCAAATTTATAACCATTATTATTGTATTATTTACAATCATGACTTTACTGGCATGCACCATGAACAGTAAATTGCTCCAGTTGATCGGCAGATTGTTTCTTTCATTCTTGATTTTTGAAACCTGGACACTATTTTATCTTTCAAAACAATGTTACCTTCTGCCATTTAAAAAAATGAATCACTAATCCCTCAAAAAATGATATTATAGTAACACGATTCATGACAAAATAAGACACTTAAGTACGGGCATGAACCAATGTTAGGACAGATAAACTAAAACTTTTGAACCGAAGGATTTTACAAACGCAACAAGGGTGTTGGGGATTCTGGAGCTCAAAAACTTGTGCAGACTTTAATTATCCTCATATGTCACATACACTTTTTGATAAACACGTAAAACTAAAAACGATAACACTAAAACCAAAATTGTAGAACTAAAATGTAAACTTCCATTCAATATGTACAGAAAAATTGATTTCTACAACTGCATATTTATTCGCAAAAGAGTGAGGCAGGCCCCGGGTGGCCCTCGTCACCACCAATAATTGAGAGAGAAGAGAGAGAGAGAGAGAGAAAGGAGAGGGAGAGGAGAGGGAGGGGGAGGGGGAGGGGAAGAGGGAGATAGAAAGGAAGGCGGAGATAGTGAGAAAGAGAGGCGAGAAAGACATAGAGAGAGGGAGAAAAACAGAGGGAGACAAGACGGAGAGAGAGGGAGAGGAAGAGAGAGTGAGGGAGAGGGAGAGAGGAGAGGGATGGTGGGAGAGTGAGGAGGAGGGAGAGAAGACGGAGAGGGGGGGTGGGAGGGAGAAGGAGAGAGAAGAAAGAGAGAGAGAAGAGAGAGAGAGAGAGAGAGAGAGAGAGAGAGAGAGAGAGAGAAGAGAGAGAGAGAGAGAGAGAGAGAGAAATCTCTTGTGGCCGCGAGGCAAATAGATGGGGTGGAGGCGGCCCTTCAAGGGCCCGTCCCGCGGGGCGACCCGCTTGCCTGGCTATCGACCGCTCCCTGTCTCCGCCCTGCTCCCGGTCGACGGAGGCAGAGAAGACGTCGGATGGTCTTCCGCGCCGACAGACTGCACTAAACCGCCTCTCCACGCGCTCCCATCGCCAGCACCAGGGGACGGCGCACAGCTGCCTCAATGAAAGGGTGTGCCGCCGAGCGGTGGGCGGAGGAATGGATGACTGGGCGAAGGAGCAGTGCGCAGCTGGCTCAATGAAAGGGTGTGTTCCCGGGAGCTCGGTAGAGGAAGGGGTGACCGGGAGTGTTGTGGAACTTGTGCTCTATTTACCTTGCACCTTATGTTCTACCGAGGACAACTTATCCTCCGGAGTGGGCACCTGGGCGTTATCATCTATTCTCCCCCCCCCCGTCGGCGCACGAGTACACCCTTGGGCTGGCATCTAGGTTCCACCAGAACGCAGTTGACCCTCTTGGTAACCTCCCTATACAATGACTGGGACGGGACGCTCCCAAGTAGCCCGACTTGGGTGTTTACGTCCCCGTTTGGACTTCTATGGGAGGAATTCTGAGCGTTATGAAGAAAGCCCTTCTCGCAATTCCGCCCCAAGGCCGACGAGCAAGAGGCCCAACTGAGCGGTTGCCTGGCAAACCCGGCAGCAAGGAGATTAACATCGCCTTCTCACTGCCACCGCCTTGAAGCTAACGACGTAAGTGTCGCCTTAAAACTCAGCGAGCGAGTGCGATAGCGGCCAGGTGCATCTGAATGAATGAAAGGGTATGCTGCCGGGCGGTGTGCGGAGAAGTGGGTGATTTGTAGGCGAAAGAGTGGTTGGAGAAGGTAGTGGGGAAGACAGGTTTCATGAGGAGTCGGTGGGCGAGCGGGAGTGTAGGCAATTGTTTTTTTATCACCTCGCCGTCTTGACAACGACGTTTCTTACACGAGTATTATACAGAAAATACGAATGCGAGTTTCTTCAGGAGCTGCTGTAAAGTTCTTTCCATAACTCTCGTCTCCAAATATTGAAACACTTTTGGGACTCGATTTCTCGATACCCCAGAAAGGCATCATCGCAGCCACCCCGTAATGTACATAGAGAGACTATGGTGAGTGTGGTAAGTGCTTGGGATTATTATAATTTACTAATTTTTTATTATAATATGTGAAAGATATTTTCGATTGGTTGATGTTTCGACACACAGCAACTAATACGGCCATTAGATCCGTTAGTGTTTAAGCCTGAAAGTTGGCGGTGTTCCCTTTTCTGGTGGATGGTGATTTCCGGCGCCGTCCTGCACGTCAGCCTGAGGAGGAGTTCCCCTTCCAGGTATCTCCTCCAGCAACACATTACCCCGCTGGGACAAGCTTTGAGCTTCCGATAGATCGACCTTCGACCTAGCTATGTAGCTAGTGTCGCAAACCCGCCACCGTAGGAACGAAGTCTAGGGCCTCCTTTCATAATAATTGAAGAGACAGTGGCACTGCTGGCTCAGATAAAATCAGCAGGTCCTCGATCGCTGCTCGTACCTATTGAACTCGTGACTCCTATCTTACAGGCACTCATAAATTTTTTTTCAATTAATAGGTAATTATTATATTACATATACATTATGTAAACCGATACTATGTGACTAGGCCGAAAGGCTTAATCTTTTAAAAAACCTACATCCTCAATAATTCTAATCTTTCGAATTTAGATTTTCACTACCTGGTGGCCTTCCATACTGTCAAAGTTGCGACAAAGAGACCACATGGTTCGGCTAAGAAAGGTGGAAAACCTGCCATCCGAAGAGAGATTTCTGACGTTGTTAATTAATTATATTTATAGTCACTGATTGGGGTAAGACGGATGAGAGATTTTGGTGGGAGAGCAGGCAAGGGAACAGGGGGAGAACGAGACGGAATGGGTAGATGGAGAACGGAATGAGTTGGAGCAGGGGTCGAGCGCTCACCCAAGCAAGTAAGTAGGCGAGAGGTTGAAAGAGTGCACTAGCTAATGGTAGGAGTGGGAGGAACGTTTTGGATGGAAATTTTTAATTTGTCATTGACTGATTCATCATTTCAAATTTTCCGGGCGCATCAACTGCTATGTTTATTTATTGTAGAAAGAGTAAAACATGTTATATCATGGGAGGTGGTGGTGTTCTCCACAGTGTAACGTAACATCCAGTCCGTACAGTCCCTTAGGTTGATTAGCTACATTTCTCTGTGTGTGTGTGTGTGTGTGTGTTTACCTATGAGAATTATCCTGCAGACAGGGACTGAAATCGATCTAGCTATCTAGCTAGGATCGAAAATCCGCCTCCTTGTATCTTAGGTCGTCTCGATCAGAGCCAGTCCAGCGCAACAGTCGTGGTCCTGAGCTGCCATAGCAGCCGGCCTCTCCCTTCGAGGGGAAGGTCTTCCGCGCGACAAACCTCCCTCCTCCCCCCCCCCGCCGGTGCAGCGAGGCGCTGAAGGGGAGGAAGAGGCTGCAGCCCGAGCCACCTCCTCAGCTATCGACCGGGTGCGCTAAACCTGCCTCGAGACCTCCCCCTCCCCTCCCCGCCAAGGCGCCTTTCGCACTCCACCTGTTGGGGGAGGAGGGGGGAGCGAGACCTATAAATAGATAACGAGGGCTCCCGAGATCGCCGGGAAGGGAAAGGAGGAGGCGAAGTGGATGTGAAAGAAGGGAGATCAAGAAGGATGAATGAAAGCAAGAAGGATGTATAATAAGAAGGGCATGAGGAGAATGAAGAAGAGGAGAAAGAAGATAAAAAACTGAAGGAAGAAGAGGAAGAGTTAGGACCGAGAGAATGAATGACGACGAGGAGAATAAGGAGAAAGAAAAAAATGTATGAAATAGTAAAAATAGTGAAAATAGTGAAAAATAGATGAATATGAGGAATAGAAGAATATGAAGAGAAAAAGAATACAAGTCAAGAGGGAGAAAGCGAAGAAGAAGATGAATAGATCAAAAGAGACCCTTTCATCGAACGAGTAGGAAAATGTCGAAAAACAAGATGAAAAGGAGTAGATGAAGAATAGGAAAATATGAAAGAGTAATATGAAGAATAATATCATTGGAATCAATGATATCAGTGGTAAGTTTTGTGAAGTGTATAGAAGTTTTCATAATTTTTTACCAGTCGTGTTCAATTTCTATTCCAAAAACCCCATAAGAACACAAAAAGGAAGAGTAATCAACGCCTGTCGCCATAATAAATTGCGAAATAATTGAAGGAACATTTTATGTATTTGGGAACTAGTATTACATGTTGTACGAAAGGAAACAATCATCCACAATAAAGTATAATAATCTTATTAATTATTATATTCCCAGAGTTAACTTTCGGGAAACCACTTTTCTCATCGTGAGTGGGTCTCTATCAGGGAGAAAAAATCGAAAACGTAACGTAAATGGTACAAAAATAAATACAGTGAAGTTATATGAAAAAATTAACAAATAATGTGAAATAAATAAAATGAAAAATTCTTACTGCTCAAGCAACATAAATCATTTACAAACGTTTGTAAGTCGTGTTTAGCAACATCGAACAATTATGTTCTGTATGTTTGTGTTAAAATATTTATGACAAACCAAAAATAAAAATATTGAGAACAAGTTCAGCACTAGCGGTCACATTTACAGGAACACCAAAAATTATGTCCTCTTTCTTTTAAGAACTAGTTCAATATTTACTATGTTCCTCCGAGTGCACAACTGTTACATACGACAAATACTAAAATATATTGGAGAGTGTTTATAGACATTCCTGGCTGTAAGCGAACACCAGTTTTTTCACAAGAGGCTAGTGACCTTAAGACGTCTTTATAAAGATAGTTTCAAAAATTTTAAACATGCGATAAGCAATGACGTTGAAAATTGCATCATGTCATTTAGAAAACTTTAACATAAGATATAAATTATACAGTTACAAAACATTTATATTTTAAAAATTATTACATACACAAATTAATTTTATATGGTTTAAATGTGTACTTATGGGCCTAGAGGTTGTGGCCTAAATAATAACCTAAATAATAACCTCAAATTTTGAATGTATAATAAATTAATAAAATGTATATGTTCAAAAACATATTACATATTGAAGTATGTATACCGAGGTTTATATCCAACCGAAGGCGTGGTTTACATCCAACCGAATCTGTTGGTTGTGTAATCGTCCGTGCATGTCGTTCAATACCTTTCGTAATACGACCCTCTCATACAAAAAGCATATGAACAAGAAATGGCATCTGTGGGAATATATTTACTCGTACAGAATCTTCAACTCCAACTCATTTGTTCCGTTATTTTAAAAGTATGCGGACTGTTATATTTTTATCGGACCGCGAGTGGCTGGTCGTTTGCCTGACGTGAGTGGTGGCGTTAAGTCGATATTGTAACAGTACAGCATTACGAAAAAATATTATATTATATATATATATATATATATATATATATATATATATATATATATACATATAAAACCGTCGTTCTGACAATACATTCGCAAAATATTGTTCCGCCACTCGTCATCGCTCCCTTCATTCATTATTGCTTCCCGTCACAATTTTTCATTTGACATAAGCCTTCGCTTTGTGCGTTTTTCTCGACGCGGAGGGGGCGCGCATGGACCACAAATTGCGTGCGCGAAACGCAGACGGTCGCATCGAAAACCTCATTCTCCGCGGCGATGCGCCTGCCCTGGGGACGCGCGGGGCCGGGATTTGGGGCGGCCGGCGTGGAGACGCAAGCGCGTGTCGCGACCGGGTTCGTATGTCCGGGGAGGGGGGAGCGTCGACGTCCCCGCGCAGTTCAGACACGTCCGCCCACGCGGCGCGGGTAAGGGAACGCCGCGTCCTCGGATGCGGAAACGGAAGAGGTGGGGACACGGTGGTCCGTATTGCGAGAAAGTGGACAAAAACATCTACCTCAGTGCTGCCATCAACATGCTGGAGACCGCTAGTCGTTACATTTTTTTTACCACTCGTGCGTAAAATAGTACCTGTCATTGCTAGTTATTATTTGGAAAATTTTACTTTGCGGCACGGCAAAATAATTTTTGCAGTGCGCGTGCAGCAAAGACGTCATGACCATGTAAATGAGTTTGGTGCTGCAAAGTTAACAAAACTCTGGGTCAACATACATCAACGTGGTTTCTTCCACACATATTGAAAATGACAAGTTTCTTTTAAGTTTCCATAAATTCATACTAAACAAAACAATGTATTATGTAACTCCTGGAAAAGTGTCTTGGACGTACTAGTTTCAAAATTCAAGACTGAGCTTCTATCTTAGCTTCACCCTTCAGTACTGGATTCGTATTCCAAAGGCCCACGTTTTCTTCTACTTACGTCAATAACTATTTATTAATATTGTTCCATTATGTCGATTTAACGCAATTATAAGAACGATATTTTTTTTCTTTTAAGAATATAGCATTACGAAAAGTATTGAACAACAGATGACTCACGCACACCAAAAACTTTCAGTATTTTCATTAGCGTAGCTTTGGACAGGAAATTAGCTCCGCCCTTTTCATTACGCTGCTCCTACCTAGTCAATATGTCAACTTACAGCACTCCCTCGCGAAGAAATATGTTTTTCTTCAACAGCAATGTTGCTCGTGTTTCAAATATGCCGGCCTGACTTGGACCCCGATCTCCGCCATGGTCACTGCAGAGTCTCCCACCGGGAGGTCCTAGAGTTCGAGTCCAGGCGGTGGGAGAGGTTTGTTTCTATTCAGCCGCTTTCTGGAGGGAAATTTCAGTGAACTTCAGGCGAATTCCTAGCCAAGGGGCCACGGAGTGTTCTTCCTTGCCTTTTCATTATTCTAGCCTCTCTCCTTACTGACACACTACATGCACTGTACGGACTACCGCATATATAGGAGAGACTGAAACGGCATCCCTGCTGCGGGGAGATACCTAGAAAAGGAAAAAACCTCACAAGTGGAGGTCTGCGACGTAACCATTGCGGAAGGAATCACCGCTGTCTCACGGGATAAAACAGTACACTAACAGAACCAATGAACACAGCAGTTCATGTCCCCGGAAACGTCAATCAATCGAGTTCTGACAGCGATAAGTCTTTGAAAACAGCTAAATAATAGAACCGCAATATTCTACTGTCTGTTGGAGGATTTCAGAGATTATGAGCTCTAATCAATTCCAGATGGATGCCGTAGCAGTATCCGATTCAACATCTAGATCATTTCTGAAAACGTCAGAAACAGATTAATTCCATGTTCCAATATCCTGAATGTGTCTTTTGGGATAACAAAAGTACGTAATTAGAATTTATTCTCATTAAACTGCTCTCAAAAGTAAGGAACAAATTATAATTGACAAGACGAGAGCAGATTGTTGTTATTTAAGACACAGATAGTTGATATCAAAACATTTCCGTCGTATGTGCTATCAGACTCGTACAGCTGAGATGCACCCGCTGCTTAGGCTGTGCACGAGCCTTTTTAAATACCCCATCTGTCAATCGTACGTGGTCTGAATATTTAATGTAATTCCTAAATGACATTTGAATTCACTATAATTACCCTTATGCACAATGTATTTAAACAAATATTAATCATTCAGGATAAAAGATGTATGAAAATATAAAAGAAAAGTTTCAAATATAAATCTTTGGGTATTTTTTTCTCATATGTATTTCAATAATGTAAATTAAATTAGTTCTTTAACTAACTTATCTCACTTTTCACGGCTGGTCCCCCCTCAGGACGCTTTCGGAACTAACATTCTCTTGATTTTCCTGATCAATACCATCCGAATACCACAGCAGAACCCAATGAGTCACAGACCGCGCGCCAACATTCCTTCCTTGGTCTTATCTGTCCCCTTTCAAGTGCATGCACTACACTAACACACCTGACGGGAGACCTATCTGGACCTCCAGACTCAGGGATGGTGCCCAGCTGGAGGAGATACTTGGAGAGGGAAACCCAGATAAGCCGTCATTTATGTCCCGCTGGTAGGAGATAGCTGGGGAGAAACCCCGGCAAGCGACTTGTTGGTCAACGTCGGATCTCACTATCCAACAAGGGAGGAACACCGCCGCCTCCCGTGATATGGTATGCACCACACTTACCGGAATTATGACTTTAATTGGTGACGCGCCAGGAATCAGGAAACAATCAGTCCATCGGTGAACATGTTTGAATTCCTCCTCGAAAGCTCTTTCTGTCAAGTGAAAATTTAGTATAAGTAAAACGGCAGTTGCCTTAAAAGGAACAGAAAGGGAGAGTGCTGCCCGCTCAAGGAAGCCAGTTGACAAGCAACGCGTGAGGAAGGCGCACTGTCGCGCAGGGAAGGGGGCGGGGCAGGAAAATGGGAGCGCGCGCCGGGCATCGACGGACAGGCAGCGGCGGCGGCGGCGGCGGCCCGACAAACGCGCGCGAGCGGACGTGAGGGACGGAGGACACAGCCGAAGGGGGCGGCGCGGCGCGGACCGGGCCAGTTTGGGCGCCGTGTGCGCGTGCGGGGCAGGGATGCAGGGTAGTGGAGCAAGGAGTTGAAGTCTGCTCGGGCCCCGCTTTGGTGCGTCCCAGGGGAAATCATAGGTCCCCCTTGGCGGTGCCGGAGGCGGCGGTGGCGGCGGCGGCAGGCCGGGGTAGAGGAAAAGAAGGGCCGGGTGTGGGGGAGGACGGGCAATAGTAGGCAGTGCCCTGAGCCCAATGTGAGTTGCGGAGTCGGGGTCGGCGATACATCTCAAGCGGGTTGGGTTAGCGGCAAGAACGAGGGCGGGCGGAGCGACAATGGGGGGGGGGGCGGGGAGGGAGTGAGCGGAGGGGCAGGTTTAGGGAAGGGTGGTGAAGTTTTGAGGGTGGTGACGGAGCGACGGTATGGGCGATCTGGGGGAGGGTGGTGAAGGGGAATCAGGAGAGGAGGGATAGGGTCGAGGACGGAGAATGGACAGTGGGGGGGGGGGGTAGGTGCGGGACGGAGGCGCTGATATGGTGAAACGATGTCGGGAAGTCTGCATGGGCGGTGCAAGAATGCGGGAGAGGAGAGGTTCACGACAGAGCCGGGGTGCTTTCGGTGACTCAGAGAAAATGATGGGGACTAACAGAAAGCGACGAAATAGACAACTGCTGATGGTAAAATGTTTTAAGATCAACTCAACGTCGCCATTGTAATATGTAATAATAACGTCCGAACCGTGTATTTAAATTCTTTTATATTGTTCAGAATTAAACTTTTGTTTCGTATGACAATTTGTCAATGGGTGTAAGAAGAAGTTGGCGGTTGAGTATTTTCTTAAACCCACACCGCAGGCCCAACGATCAATCTGAAGTCAGATTAAATATACCAATTTTAAACAAATGACGATTTTGTTCCTGGTGCTGAAATCTATGTTGTTTTGTTTGCAATATGATTATTCCAATGCGAGTATTAAGTTAATTTTAAAAACGGGAAAAACAGCATTTTTGGTTCGTATATTGCAGTAAACAAGTAATTTTAGGTTTATATATTCCTAAATACTGAAAAAACACCATAAGAAAATACACATATTTTCAGATGCCACCGATAGACTCATGAGTCACGCAAGAAAATCCGTGTCACATTGAGTTTAATAAAAAATCATGTGTGTAATAATTTTATTAAAAAATCCTTTCCTACTTTTAAAATATTACTCCCTTAATGATGCGTGAGTATACTCCCTCTTGATTTATTAGAGATTCTCATTAATGTAACCTCACTATATTACTGGTAGCTCCTAATACTTGACTGTTCTTCTAGGCACTGTTATATACTAATTGATGCATGGAGATAACTTCCTTTTGCTCTCTGGCTGACTTCACACTAATAAAAGAATTCTTCCAACAAATTCGAAGCTTAGAAAATAAAGTAAAATATATGTTAATTGAAACTCGACATCGGAGTGGTAGACTAATTTTGCAATGTTGAGCCTCAATCGCACGAAGAATTAAAATCCTTTCTTCCTGAGCACCCAGCGCCCCTAGCTTCTTGAGTGTCTATTAGCTGCTCTATGTAACATTTCAATCGTCAGAAAGTTACAGTACGCCATCTACTTCCCGTTGATTCCTTCGTCTGGTAGAAATTGAAGTATTTTTCAACAAGAATAACAATATATTGCAAAGACTTTCATCTTACAGGTTCACAAGATTTATTAACTTTTTCAAACTCTAAGATGTTATGAGACTAAAATGTTCAGAAAATCATGCACACTATTGCTTAAAAGAATACCCACAACTCGTGGAACTTGCGGAAGTGTCCATCCGAAAGTCCGAAAGTCCATCCGAAATTGCTTGCATTTGTGGGACGAATATAGGCTTAGAAGGATGGAAATGTACATATGCCTGCGCACGTGGTCGCGCGTTGACGATGATTTTATGCTGGCCAAGTGCCCCTGTTCAGGTTCTCTACGCAACCCGTAGCCCCCTGAAGAATTAAGGGAGTCTGCCCCTGCGATTGTGAAGTTACGCCCGGGAGAGAGGTACAAAGGCAAGGAGACAGAGGCAGACATAGACGCAGAGTGAGAGAGTGAGAGTGAGAGAGAGAGAAACATAAAGGCAAGGAAAGAGAGACATAGGGACAGTGAGAGAGACGGAGATAGAAAGAGAGCGATGGAAGGCAGGACAACGACTGCCGGGTTCCTCTAGTCGTCTAATAAGGTTTAAGATTTTAATTTGATATCATGGCAGATTTTTACATTTTCTTCTCATGAAAACTTTAGTCAAATTAGCTTGAAACAACATTTAATATCCAATTAATGTAAATGTAAAATTTTAGGAAACATATTCAATAAAAATTATCAAAATGCCGTCCGTTTCACTAAAAGCCATACGCTAACGAGTTATTACAATAATACTTATTTAAATTAAATGTTATTAATCTCATTGAAAATTTTAAAAATATGTATACGTTAGTTTCAGGCTAAATCACTGATATTTTTTTGCAGTACATTAATCTGGGTCACACCTGGTGACATTGTATGAAGTGAATATAAAGTATCTCAGGTGACACATTATGTTTGATGGCTCAACAAATTACATTGAAACGTCTGACGCCATAGAAAATCTGTAATACCTGTCTTTTCATACCAGCAGGAGAAAGTGTAATTAACCACGTTCGTTTTTGCTGAAACAATGTAAACGTCAATACCAACTGCTTTGGTCCAACTTGCTGCGGAAATTCCGGCAGCCAGAAATTTGTAGCGCATGGTGTGTTCCGTTGCTGACAGATTTATTCCACCAACTTATCCAATTTACTTCCGCAGTTTTTAGTTCTATACGCCACCGCGTGGAGCGCTGTGGCGCGTCATGGTGCCTACTAAAACTGGCAATTCGTTGTTCGAATGTTCTGAAACGTTATAAAACATCACGATTAATGCAGACAATTTTACATTACTTGAAGTTGCAAAGTCTAAAATCACTTCATGAAAGTTTGAGCGTTTGTTTAAAAGTACTAGTTAATATAATTGACAATTTCTATAATACAATAATGTAAAATAGGAGTTATACTAGCGGAATACTATGTGAATTGCACTAGCTGATTATTCTTCATAGGTTATATTACAATTATACTTTTAAATGCATTCATTTGCGCAGAGAGAGATCGAATAATGTGACGTCTAAATTTGTATTTGTAAAATGTAAGTAGAAAAATTAGAGTACAACAATAATTCTGTTTCTTGAACAATAAAAAAGTTAAATTTTGGATGTTCTTTATAGAGATTATGTTTTTAAATGCTGCCTTTTTTATAAAACGTAAGAAAATTGTGAAGATTTGTGAATTGAAGAAAATAAAAACTTCGAAACTCATGATAAAGCTTTTTATGTATTCTTTTTGTTATTTTGATGTACGAAATTATAACAATTATCTTCTTCAGTATTTGTGAAGTTATTTATTAACAGGTAACTGTTTTAATTTATTCTAGAATCGGTGTTATTTCGTTGTTGAGTGTCGCCTACATGGCTATTCTACCCTTTAGAATGACAGGTTTCAACTAAAATTGCAAGTCGAATAAAATGAATTGTTAGTATGATTAGGTTTTATCTGACTTTTACTACAAGAAGAACATTCTCGGGCAGCAATCTGGGGGCAAAAATCTTCTACAAAATCGCTTTTACAGGTTGAGATATGTCTCAATAGGTAGAGAGTTAAAACTTGGCACCAATTAACTCGAATCGACTCAATTGTTAGTGGGGAACTTGTCATTACAACGGGTCGAATGGTCAACACCTGACTAAGTGTGCATGTGACGACGCTCGTGGGAGGAGTGGGCGGTGGGGCGCGAGTAGGGGGGGGGGAGGCCGTGCAACCGGAAGTGCGTCGTCGGGAGTCGCTGAGAGCAAAGGGTCGGGAGAGAAAAGCGAACAGGTGCGGTTGCCCGGAGAGCTTTAATTACCTTTGCAATCCCTACCCCACCCCGCTGTTTCGGAGGCGGGGTGAGGTTCGAGAGGTGGAGTGAGGCTGAGAGTCATGTGGGAGAGGCAGAGCAGGTTGCTGCGGCGCGGGGCAGAGTGGGATGTTGCAGAGAGGAGCGGTGTGGGGCGGCACGGAGCAATATTAAGCAGGGTGGGATGGGAGCGGAGCTATATGAAACAGGGCACCTCATAGCTAGGCGTGGTGGGGCGGGCGGATATAGAACAGGGAGGTACAAAAAAGGGCGGGGAAGGAACGGAATGGTTTGGTTGGAAACGGGCGAGGAGGATGAGAAGAGACGATGAGAAGGAAGCGGGGATGAACTAGAGAGGGTATGGGAGTGGCGAGTTGGGGTGGGGAGAGAGGGGGAAGGATGGCGGCTAGATTGTCGGGGAGAGAGGAAGGAGGGGCTTGGCGTAGCGGGGGAGTGGGAGAGGGAGGCGGAGGCTGTCGTGACTGTGCGGACCTGGGCCGAGGGACCGGGCCGGAGGACGGCGAGACTGGCGAGACCGGGCCGAGGACGGGCCGAGACCGGGCCGAGACCGGGCCAGAGACCGGGCCGAGACCGGGGCCGAGACCGGGCCGAGACCGGGCCGAGACGGCGCCGAGACGGGCCGAGACCAACGAGGGGCGAGACCGGGCCGAGACCGGGCCGAGACCGGGCGAGACCGGGCCGAGACCGGCCGAGACGGGCCGAGACCGGGCGAGACGGGCGAGACCGGCGAGGACCGGGCCGAGGACCGGGCCGGGGACCGGTGCCGAGACAGGGCCGCGAAGCAGGGCCGGGACCGGGCCGGGACCGGGCGGGACCGGGCGGGACCGGGCGGGACCGGGCGGGACCGGGCGGGACCGGGCGGGACCGGGCGGGGCGTTGCGGAACAGAGCGAAGCCGGGCGGAGTGGAAAGGGGCGATGCTGTGCGGGGAGGGCCTGCACGGAGCGGTGCGGTGTGTATCGAGGCACGTCGGAGCGAGGCTGGGTGGGGGCGGCAGGGAAGTTGCGTCTGCACTCGATAAATTAACGTGCGCCCAGCGCGCTGCGTGACACAGGGGCAACGAAGGCCCGCGCCGGTGGCCATACTGCGCCATTGTTCACCATTGTCTTCTCTGCGTGCGGGTGCGGCTCGCACCCCGCGCCTCGCAAGTGTTTTGAGACTGCTACAAACGGCCTATCCTTTGCATCGGCATCAATGAATCTCAAAGTTTAGAAAAGTTCTTTCATTTTTTTAAAATTTGAATTCAAGTATTAAACCCATATGCAATAAGCTGGTTGTTATTTTGACAAAGTTAAAATAGATTTTATTTCTCTCGCTAGAAACAAAGCAAGAGCTCTTAAAACGAGTACAATATTATATATCTGCTAGAAGACGCACGCTTAAACTACTTTTAAGATTGTATTAGATTATTCACTTAACATATTTAGAGTATATCATTATCTAATACTTTACTAATAATTAAAAAAATAATGCAAACGTCGAATTCGCGTTGGAGATAACATTGACTGTGAATATGTTATTAAATATGAATTGTTATGAATTACTGCGGCAATTATAACTGGCGATTTTGAATCAGTTGATGTAAGTAACAATTGTTTAAAAATGGTTTTATCTAAAAAACAAGAATGATAATTCAGTTTTTAGTTTTGACACAATCATTTCAACTTAGGACAAGGTACAATAACCACTGACTAGTTGTCACTTAGCACTTTCTCTAGATAGGCTCTTATATTGTATTGTGATGTTCTCTCGTGATTGATAATTGAAGATACGTGAATATTCTGTATGAATACAAATATACATTTGTAGTAAATAAATAGTTTTGATGAAGCTCCATTGTCTTGGATAAAACTCCATTACAAGAGAATCGACGATATCAATATTGACAGCATTCAGTCAATTTCAAAAACTGACAAAGAACAATAAATGACACATAGGTTTCATAGCACTTCAAAGTAAGCAAATAAAAATAAGTGGTTATACAGGATTAATCAGAACTAATGTTATAAAAGTCTTGGGTATGTACGGTAGTAGTTACAGCGATTACGTTTCGCCGTTTAGCAGGTGATTATAAATCTGCTATAAAATAGCACAGGCAGAGGCGTGGCGACCTGCGTATTTGTACATAACATACAACGGTTGACATTACGATTTCTGAGCAAAGACATCAAATAGGCTACTCAGAAATTTTGTGGAGAACATTTGTTGCGTCTCGTAAATAATATTTGAAGGAAGTAGTATTAAAATATTATTAAAAAGGATTAAATAACCAAAAATGCTCTACAAATGACGGGAAATGGTAAAAAACGACTTATTAGTCAATACCGAAGAGAATTGCAAAACAAATCTCCTATAAAAATTTGTCATTTCCTAATTTCATAACATAAAATTCATGTCTTTACTAAAATGCATTGCGCTAAAGTAAAAAAAAATGACATCTGATTATAATCTGGCATCTGTTCATATGTGTTTTACACCTCTTATGTCAATGTAAGTGGCATACTGGTAGGTGTAAGATTCTTGGTAATAAATATGACTATTATATTGTAAATCACATATACATATCTTTATTTTTAACCAGAACCATACACAATAATGATGGTTGTTCTTGCCGAAAAGTTCTTTAAAATTACTCTATATACTTATTGCTTTAAACTGAAAAACTTAAACATGGGGATGGCGAAATTTTTCTACTCCCCGGATGGCCATCACCCACGCTACGCCACTGCTTAAAATGTACTTTATTTTTATTTAGGATTCCTAACAACTGTTTTAGGGTCAAAGGTCGGCTACAGGGCAACTCACGCAGTTAGTAGCACTGATGGTCAGCCTGTCGCTGCGCGGGTGCGTCGACCCCCTAGGCGTTCGTTGTCGATTCCCACTCTTAATTCAAGCCCGGGCCTCGTAATGCGAGCACTATATCCGCGCTCAGACGTAAAACTGTCGATAGGCTTCGACAGGCCGTTCGTTTGGCCGCGAGATACGACTCGGTGGGGGAGGGGGACGCAGGAAGAGCGGAGGGAACCGGTTCGTCTCGTGCGCTGCGAGATTTATAAGAGCGTGCGCTGATTTCGGACCGGTCGATGGAGAGTGAGTTGGTCACCAAACGCTACTCAGTGCTCGAATGGGTCATCACTGTGGGGGAGGTGAGAAGTGCTTGCAAGCTTGTTCCCACTCAGGTCTTATTTTTCTAGAATTAAAGATCTTATTTCCACATTATCTCTACATCGGTTTGTTTTATATTGTTACGTACCAATATTTTCTTACGAGAGCTCCCCATTATGTTTCCACATATTGTATTCAAAAATTGCATTTTGGCCTTGGTCAAACATTATTATAAGTTATTAATTCCTCTCAATGCATGCTATCATTACAATATTTCATAAATTTAATTTACTCCAGCACGTGATTTTCTTGGTTCATCTATTGAGTAGAGAATGTTCTGTAAATCTTTGCTTGTTTTCTGTTTTCTAGAGTGTATTATCTACAATGTGTGTACATTAATGTTGGTGGTAGTTATTATTATTATTATTATTATTATTATTATTATTATTATTATTATTATTATGTGAATATTTAATATATATTTTTGAATGTGCTATTTCATGTTTTACTGTAGAGTATAAACTGACGTAGCATCGTCAACTTTAGTCTTTCATTTTGATAACCCTATTAAACGTCCCTTTAAGCACGTCTGTGGTCGCTCTCGTACACAAGCTGTAACTTTGTCACACTTTGCTTTCTGGACACTTCTTCATTTTAAGCTCGACTGCATTGGTAACCATCGTTTAGTTATCTTCTATGAAATAATGTTATTAATTCGACACAAGTCATTTTGACTATTTGAGCTGCAACTGTCTGATAGCTCCCAATCCCAGAATTGACTGGAAGAAATTTAAAAAAATGAAATAAGTTCACCGTTTGATACGGAATATTTAGTAGCAATGCCGTATGTATACTATTATTTTTATAAACTCTAAAGAATTCAGGTTTTCTGTACACTTCGAATAGACTTCCCCACTCACATTTTTGTCTTCGAAATTCTTAACACCACTCCACTTATCAGCGCCCTCCCCATCTTCTCCGTTCTCGGCGTTTCAATTCCTCACTATCATCACCGCATCCAATACCCTCACAGGTTTTCACTGTCCTCCCCGCCCGCTCCGTCCTTCCCGATCTTACTGTATTGCCTCTTACCACTGCCCCCCCCCCCAGTGCCCTGTCTGACCGTACTGCCCTCTCTACTCTTAATGACCACGATGCCTTCTCTGTCCACCCCTTCCCACTTTCTGTCTGCCCACCCCAATGTCCTCCTCCCTCGTTGTTCTCCCTATCCTCACTCTCCTCCCCGTCGTGACTGCCCTCCCCTTCCTCACTTTCCTGCCCATTCAAACTGTTCTCCGCACCCTCGCTAGCCTAGACATCCTCACTGACATATCTGTCCTCTCTGTCTTTCCCGCTCCTAGTCCCACAGCCTCCAACGTTCTTTCTGCTTACACTGTCCTCCCCACCCTTACTGTCCGCACTCTGTCTTTCCCGCACCATCTCTTCTCCCCGCCCCAACAACACGCGTTCCCCACCCTCACTATCCTACCCGCCTTCTATGACATTTCCGTTCTCATTACCCTCTGTTCTCTCCTCCCATATAATCCCCGCCCTCACTGCCTTCCCTGCCCTCATTTGCCCTCATCGCCATGGCAGCCGCCGCCGCCGCCGCCACCGCCGCCGGTGTGTGCTGGGGCGGCCGCAAACACGCAGCGATAGCTCCAGCGCCGGGGGTTTGCGCTGCGTATCTGCGTGAGCGCAGAGCACAGCCGCGCCCTAACTCAGCGCCTGGGGCCGAGCACCCCGCGGGCTGGAAGGAGGAGCGGGGGTGGGGTGGGGGAGGGGCGAAGCGGCAGTGCGCCCCGGAGGAAGGGAAGGGGGAGGGGGAGGAGGAAATGATGCTCCGCCAAGCGGGCGCTGCGGTGTGTGACTTGGAGCGGAGCCTTCGTGTTTGACCAGAGCGCCTTCGACTCGCTTGCAGGTCCCAGGCTCCGTGTTTCTTGGTATGAATTAAAGCACGTCGTCAACAAACCATTTCTCTCTCTTCCTGTATCTTTCTTTCTATCTCGTTCATTCTCGTTCTCTCTCTTTCTCATTACCTCTCTTTGGCTCTATCCCTCTTTCATTCCTTCTCTTTTTATCTCTCTCATTCCTTCTCATTCTCTTTCTTCTTCTATATTTCTGTTTATATTTCTCTCTTTCACTCCTCCTGGATTCTTTTTTTCTTCCTATCTATATTTCGTATATCTTCCTCTCCTCTCTCTCTCTCTCTCTCTCTCTCTCTCTCTCTCTCTCTGTCTGTCTCTCAGGGTTTGGAGGGGCCTACTTTTCAACTTTTCAACACATTCGCTTTCCTTTTCAGAACTGCGGTTCGAATCAATTGCTCAATTAAATGTGATAACTCAACGTAGTTTTAGAGAACGTAACCTGTATTTTTAAGAAAATAAGGGTTTTCATTCATAGAGAAATTTGAGATTTCTACACAATGAAATTTAGTATATCTAAATGATTTTTAGGTGTTTCAAAAAAATTCGAAGCCGTCTCCATTAGTAATCGTTTAATACACAATTATGTTGAAATCTTTTAGTATCTGCCGAAAAAAAGAACTCTTGTTCAAACGAAGCAACATACTGAATGTTGAACATGTACTTCAAAAACTGCCTCAACCATAGCTATCTTCGTGAAAAGGACGGTTCGATACAGAAAATGTTCAAAATATATGTGCCCTTGCTGAAATATTTTAACACAAACTTGTGGAAAATGATGGTAATATAGAGATAAACACGTGTATCATTATTACTTAAATACCTCGACCTTTTCTTTCATTACATTTTCGATTTATTTTGGACTCCACTGTTGATGCCCCCCAAATGATGTTCTATAGATCCTTGAATGATATTGGTGTGCCAATATCAAGAAATTTTCTTCAACATGTGAAACTAAAAAATATTCGTTCACATACATATAAGATACATAACGATCTATCACAGCTTAGAAAAAATGTGAGAAATTTTACTTCTAAATTATATTTTTGAAAATTACTCTCAACTAATACAATCTAAGGTGGTTCAGTGCATAAACTGATGTCACTGCAGGCACACAGGCGTGCACTAGGGAAGATTTTACATTCAAACATTCTACCATATTCAACTTTGTAACATATTTCTTCATTGGGGTTGGAAAAATTGTAAGTTTGCTTTCTTATGTATTAAAAATATTTTTAAATTATTTACGAAGTAATATCAAATTTTGTTATTTACGAAGTAATATCAGATTTTGGAGTTAAACTTCGCAAAACTCGACAAAACTGAATTTTCTGAGAAAAATGTTAAGATTTTTTCAGGTAAAATGCTAGTAAATAGAGCATTTATATTTCGTTTCTTAGATCAGTAGGAAACTTTATAAACATTTATTCCTTTGTTGCAGCGTAGAAACAAAACGTTGTTCCTTATTGTAACCGAAATGTTCGATTTTCAGAAAGAAGGACATGGAACTTGATCTCGTCCGATCGTTATTATCCTTTGGCGACTGCTGTTAAATGACTAGCTCAGCAGTGAATTGTGGACGCTTTCGTTGTCCCATTCTGCCAAATGAAAGGACGATCTCATTAAACGTTCCAATCAATACATGTGCTGAGAGAGAGTCAAACTATATTTCTATCCGGCGTCATGTTGATGGCAATTAAGGTTTGGATCACGCCAGACAGCTGGATGCTCATAAGACATATTATGTTAAAATCGATTTGCTTATCTTCGAAGCTAAATTTCTGACGCTTTGTTGAACGTGAATACACAGATGGATTTCAAATTGGTAATGTTAGATTTTTTCTGAAAAAAACTAAGAAAAACGTTTTAAATAACATTAATTTTTGCACACAAATATTTTGGAGAAAATGTATGACCTCAAAATTAGAATTTTAATGATACTTGATATCCGACAATGACTAGTGGAGGACGTGTGAGGAGTACAGTTCTTGCAACACACATAGCGTTCATTGCCGAAATAGAATGTGCAAACAGTAATGTATAAACTCTTAAGCAGTCCACTCTGTGGCAGAGGCTAGTATTGTTTAATGACACTAAAAATGTCGATTTCTCATTTTCACAAAATATTAAATATGATGACAGTGGAGTATCGAAAAATGATAAGCCTTACCAAACTGTCTACATTTATTATCTAGGGGGGCCGAAATATATAATGAAAAAAGTGGGTTATTGTTGATGAAGCATCAACCAAAATTTAACTATTTGATTGAGCGCAGATAGTCGCTCGCCTCCATCACTCACAGAGGATCCTGGGTACTTCACAGGGAGCTCTTGGCGAGGACCACATTCTGTCACCGGCCAACCGCCCCAACATCGCACCACAGTCACTCTTTCCCCTGCTCCTCCATTGCCGCTACCGCCTCGGCCCCCTTGTTACCGCCGCCACTTCCTTCACCACCACCGCTTTCAAAGTCCCCACCGCCGCCGCTGCCCCCGAATCTCCACCACTTCCGAACATGACTTTCCCTTCCGGTCCTTGTTTTATCATCTCCCCTTACACACACACACACACACACACACACACACACACACACATACAAATACTTATGTGCATTACACTGCGACACGTGTTGGGAGACCGGTCGGGGAGCTTGGAGGTTGTATCCTCCGGGGTTGTGCCCCGCAGCAGGGAAATTCCCGGAGGGGGAACCCCGCAAGCTGACATACAGCGGGGTTTTCATTCAGCGGAAGAATAACATCACCTCCTCCCGTGATAAAACATTCTACACTAACGGGACTATTGACCCTAGCAGTTGACGTGCCCTGAAATATTCAATCGTCTTCGCTTTACTTCCACCTCCACTTCCTCTGCCACAGCCAATGTCCTCACTCCTTCCTCCGCCACAGCCCCATCGTCTCCGTATGCACTGCTAACGTCACCACCGCTGTCACTCTGAATTGAATTGAAGTCTAATTTTTCCTGGCGAGACTCAGGCCATGAGACCTGCTCTTCCTTCTGACCACGCAAATTTCGCTACGCTCCTTTCACCAACGAGAAGAGAACGGAGGTATTTCTTGGGCGACGAAAATGGCGATTTGAATTTAGCTCAGAGGCTTGGCTTCATTTAGGATTGAGTATCTTTTACATGTAGTAAATCTACTTACATGAGGCAGCCGGCTTTACTTCTCTTCCAAAGGAAGGCGTACGAAAGATTATTTTTCATTTTAAAAATCCATGGCATCGATCTCGTTTGAGACCGCAAGCTTGAGCATAACACCCCGATACGCTAACCGATCCACCATCGCCGCCGTCACCTTCTCCTCCACCACCGCCGCCGCCTCTGGCGTCTCCGCTGCCGCCGCCGATCCTATCTGAGCGCCGAAGACCATCGCGGTTGGAGACCCGGGATTTAGTTCGACGTATTGGAACAAAACGCCCCCAAAGCTATCAAGGCAGTAAACGGCCAGATACCGAGACTGCCCAGATCGCAGGCACCTTACGCTGTTTTTTAGCTCATACTTGCCCGGCTTCTTCACTGCACTGGATGGAGCTCAACAGACAAAACGTGTGAGGCATTTAACGCTAAGATTACAGACGATTGCGCGTACTTCACTATGCCACTCAACAGGTGTTCAAACGAAGTGAGTGAATCACATCAAATCTCAAATGTTATTTTGAGATTATTTATACATTGAAATTTTGTGATTTCTTTATTGAAAATATCACTAGAAAAGTGTAATTTTGAAATTATTTTTATCTCGAATGTTTTTAGTGTATTTTCTTTTATTTTTAGCTAGTAACGTTCATTTCACAAGAAAGTCTTCTGACAGCAAAGTACGTAAAATCAAGTTTCGTGTTCGCAAAATGTATAACAATACACTACTGAAGCAATATTAATGTGTTTGGATGTTATGCTTGAAATCAATTTGTATTCAATTTCCAGATTCTAAACCATTCTTTCTATATAAATATTCTAAACAAATGTGGCGGTTTCTACCGAGTGTGGTATATTTTGCCATCAACACAAAACCTCTTGTATTTAATACTTCTAAACAGAGAAATAACCTTGAAGGCTACCACAAACATATTACATACGAACAAATTTAGAATTTTGTTTTATTGCTTTGAATGCAAATTATGCTACAAAAACAGCAGGAACAAACGCAATCCGATACACACCTCTGGAACATGCGCCCTAATTATGCATTTCTTGGATGCCCATTAGACGCTTTAAACACGGTTTTCTCCTTCCAGTGGGGTTCCATGATTTGTGTTTCTTAGGTCTTAATATACAAATCGGAGGCCTTCTTAAAAGGTTGTATGCTTTTACTGAATTTCAATTGTTCATTAATAATGTACGCCAACTTCTCTTCATGGTCAAAATCTGCAAACAATTTCGTATTAAATAAATTAACATTTTTTAATACAAATATCACCTCTTAGGAACATTGAGGTATTCAAATTAACGTACTCGCAAATCAATAAAGCATAGTCATTTCCTCAATAAAAACATCTGAACGTGTCTGCACTTCACTGATAGTACCAACTTCTAAATAAAAGAAATCACTTCCCCGTTCTTTCTTTCTAAACATTCTGAACATTATCGATTTCTAAACTTCAATTGGGAAATCCTAGACACTTCTTTCCAACTCTCTCCACTTCATTGTCGTCACAATGAAGCAATCAGAAGCAGGCACACCAAAATTACATCCCAGCGCAAATCCGTTACCACGCTCTCTTTCAATTACGATGAATCAGGTCATCAATTGTTCGCGAACGTATCTTGAAACAAGTGCCCGAGTCCATTTTCACTTTAAAACGTCGACGTAAAGATCTAGAGGAAGGCGGGACTGGATGTTGGGTTGGGAAGGGGGACGGCGCGAGCTCGGGATTGGAAGAGAAGCTTGCCCCCTCTCCTCCCCCTCATTCCGCAGCTGGAGGTCTTCGCTTGGCGCTGTGCCACACTCTCAGGCGAACCCCAGCCGCCCTCAGCCGGATTGCCAACCTTCGCGAGAGAAATGTTCTGAATGCAGCCGATTCGACTCGGAGGCGCGGAACATAATGCTGCCTGGGATATTTTCTTTTTAGTAATACTGTACTGTTATTATCGTACCAAAAACTGCAACCAGTCATGACCGGCGTCCGTTAAGAATTTAACAGTCCTCCGTCCATTAAGAACTTTTGCAAGAAAATGAGTTGCAGCTAAAGATGGCGCATGAGTGCATTTATTCCAAGAAACAGTATTTCTGCTTTATGATAACTTCTTAGAAGAAGTTGGGATTACGAAAATAATTGTTACAAAACGGTAATAGATACAAAATGATACAAACCACAGACTCGATGGTTTATTTGTTGTTTATTAGACTTATGAAGTACACCAGTGGTCGGGAGCGCGCTTCGGTGGGTGAGGATCAAAAACTCAGGCTTACTGACCTCTGCTCGCGGGTTCGCGCGTGGGTTCGATGCCGACTAAGGTGCGTATATTTTCTAAGAGCGGAAAATCCACAGTAGTCATGTCACTCTTGACGTATGAAAAAGAACTCTGGCAGATGCTCGGCAAAATTAAACCCCTTCGACAACATCCTGCCCTAACGAGATCTCACTTTCTCCTAACCAGACAGTTCGGATATTGCTGAAACTGACATCTGGCACAGAACGTTAGTCACGCCTCAGGCGTATCAGGGCATTGCTAGGGAGAAGTCCCTGCAATGGTCCCCAGACCCGCGTCGGAAAAAGCGTCCAAGGAAGCCTGAGTCAAAAACTCAGGTGCGAACAACTGCTTACAAGAATTCAATCCACTAAACTTCACGTAGGCAAAATAAATAGGGGCCTGGACACATTAAAATGCGAAGAACAAAACCTCACAAACTGTTTTTCTAAAACTAGCACGCACACTGCTCAAGAACATCAAACGACAGACTTCACGAATGCTGCCAAAACGTAGTTTAGTATATTTATACAGTTCAAGAGTACCAAAACTCTTGGTACCGGTATGAAGGTGCTATTCAATAACGCTATACGTAATTAACAAATATTTAATGGATGCCGGGCAACTCCATCCTTAAAGCCGTGCTGTCACAGTGCCAGCTGCCCAGTAAAAAGTGTCTCAGATTTTTCAGTTAATACACACAGTTTGAAAATATACGGTATAACGCAATCAAATATTTGGATTTTTTGTCAAAACAGACCGATTCACTGTTACTTTGCCACATTCTTCTTACGCAATGTAGAGAAGTCATTGTAGAGCTGCAGCGAAAAATGGCGATTTGTGCCAGAAAAAAATTGATACTGTGGGTCCCTGGTGGTGAGAGAATGGATTATTCTTACTCCTGTATATTGTAAGGAACTTATTTTAATACGGTGTGTAGCCATAATTTGTGACTCCTTGATTCTAAAAAATAAGTTTAAGGCAAAACGTTAGTTCGTCCGTCTGTCTCTCTTACTGTGAACAATGCTAGCAGCTAAACAGCTCGTATGTAGAACTTTTATCAAAATTCATACTCTCCGATCGATCGGGCTTATGAATTGGGTTCTTGAATTTAAAGCGGATATTATTGTTTTAGAGGGTACTTTGCATCTATTTTCTGATTACTGAGTGAATATGAAATAACATCAATAAGATTCGTAATGTCTCTGCTGGAAAAATAGAAGATTTCTTGTAGGTAACGTTTTCAACAAAAAGCCTATTTCGACAAATATATATTTTATTTGTGTCTGTGTTGCATGTTGAAAGACCGAAGAGTGGGGCGATTTCTTTACACTATTCAATTCTTTTTGCTAGGTTTAGTCATCGCTTTATAACTTCCCGAAGAGGCATACTTCAAACTCAGCTTATTGTCGTCTTCAATATGGTGAGAATATATTGTACCTATGAAACCGCGTGCGACTGATCAAATTTTTGCAAATAAAATACGCTCGTTTTGAAAATAGGCCATTTTTTTCTCTTCGTGCATCGTTACTTGGATAAAGTTGGTACTACAGTCTCCAGACTCGCAATTATTTTCACCGACCTAGACCAAAAACTTCCTATACAATGGTCGATAGAAAGTTCATCAAACTCACCTTTGTACAGTTGCCAACACGTAAAATGGGTAACGACCAAATTCCAAGTCCCAAACTTTCTGCACACACTGGCAGCGCTGTCCGGAGTTTAACGCCCTGTGGTTCTTTCACAGTTAACTATTACAAACAACATTCTCAATCAACAACAAACGACTGAGAAGCTGATAGACTATATTTCACCTAGATTTCTCCCAATAATGATACATCCTATGCCGTTCCCTATGATAGGCGAATTTATCGTAAGGGTTGAGAGTATTGGCGCGGAAGGCACAGGGGGCGGGGGCAGTCGCATTGCGTCGTGGTGCAAGCCATTCGATCGCCAACAATAATTATATCATACCTGAGATCTTTGAATTTTACTACGCGGATACTACACATTGCTGTTGAGAAAAAATATATGGTTCCAATTTAAAACATCAAATATGATGAAATTTCTCGAAAACTAAATATATTTCAAACCATATCTCTACACCATATTGCTTGCCCTATGATTCCGCATTGTTGAGTGAAAACTGTATTTCGATATCGGGGACTGTTTAGAAGATATGGGGTGTCCTGTAGTTGGTGGGATACCTGTATATCACCAGCTGGATTCTGTAATGGAATCTTGCAGGGAGTGGGAAATCAATTCTCTTAAGTTAAAATCCCAGTCCGTAGAGTGACTTTGCGGGTTCGAAACACTCTCATAATGATGTTTGGGATTGATTTCGCGATTCTTAATTAAGAGATAAGTCGTCATTGGCCGTGACGTCATATGCAGGGCAGTTGAAATTTGCGAAATGTTTTTTCGGGTTAGACTTCAATTTTATGTTGCGTAACTGTTATAAAGAACTCGAGAAAGTATGTCCATCACTAGCTTTTAAATATAGAGGGGGACAATATTTCGACACACAAATATAAATATACAGTGTCAATTGGAGTAAATTTTAAAGATGTCGTACAGGCTTTATATTCGATTCTTTCACATGCTCAGAGAATTTTGACGTTCCCATTAAGTGACCTTCTTGGCATTAACGTATTTATGGAACATTTGCAAGAACTCAAGTTTCCATGATTTTTCTCGGTGAACTATGACCTAATAATTCGACTAGCATTCTAAAGGTAGTTTCAAGTAGCATTGTAGTATCAGGGTCGGATGGAAAAAGAGTGGCGCTGTATGCACTTTGCATTTGTGCACGGGTTGAAGGGTAGATTTCTGTGGAAACTGGGTAAAGGTCAATTCACAAAGAAATGGGAATTGTCATGACATACTAAATTACATATCTCGAAAAAGAAATGCGTTAGCACCGATCGGATAGCGAAATTTTGCATCTCGATTAATAGCAGTGTAGAAGAGACAATAAAAATAATTTGCAAAATTTGCAAATTTGTAAACAATGTCCAATTTTTACAATTCTTAAGAGAAAAGTGCTCTCGTATGTCTTAGAACCGAAAACAGTGAATTAACAATTTTGCAACAATTAACAATTTTATAAACAATTCCGAAACGCGCGCTATACGTCCCGGGGAGGTCCTCAAATTGTTTCCGAGGTGAATAAATCAGAATAACCAGGAGATGCACAATTATTATTGAATACCTAGTTGAACTGTTGCTAAAAAGTTATGTTTCGAAAACATTGATATTTGGTCACTTTTACTTTGCCAAAACTTCCCACTCCCAAATATTTTTCCTATTCTGGAATAGCCTCCGCTTACTAAATTTCTTCTTCTCGACATCGTAATATTCGCTCACATATGTAAGCTATTTCACATTAAAAGAGGGGATAATATTCAATTTTTTCGCCAGTAAATGTGGATTATGTGAAAAATGTAATGAAACTTTTTCAAATCTACTAATTCTATTGCATGTGTTAAGAATTTTACGTCGTATTGTATGATATCTTTATAGATATAATTCTTGTATGTGATCGAATGGTTTGCACTACGACTCAATGCGACTGCACACGTTCCTCTGTGTCTTCTGCACTATTACTCTCAACCCTTCGGATAAATTCGCCTATCATAGGGAACGTTTTTTCTAGAGACCGTGATTGGGAGAAATCTAGGTGAATTATAGCCTATCAGCTTCTCTGTCGTTGGCAGTTGGTAGAGACTATTGTGTAGTTAACTATGAAAGAACCAGATGGCGTTATCCTCCGTTCAGAGCTGCCAGTGTAAGCAAAAAGACTGGAACTTAGAATTTGGTCGTAACCCATGTTATATGTCGGCAACTGTACTAGATAGAATGTATTAACAAAATACGATGAGACAATATTGAACTCGATTTACAAAATGAATCATGAGGCCATCACAATCTAAATTTGAAATATTTTCTTTCAAACAAACTTTGAAATATTTTCAAAACGTGTTATTTAATGTTCAAAATATTATACAATCATTGTGATTGTTATTATCAATTTTCATAATCATAAAGATATTTTTTAAAATTAATCTTCGTTGCTAATTTCATCACATTCCCCACTAATTTTTATTAAGCGAGTGGCATATAAAATGAAGAGTATAATGCAGGATCACATTAGAGTATCCAATAAAATTTGGTGGCGCACAGTGAGTGTTGAAAAACTGGATTTCATTTGTTTGCTGAATTCCAACCCAATACAGACAAGTATTGCATCTAATAATCTTAAAAATTGAATTTCTAAAATTAATGATGTTTTCATATATTTTTCAAAAATTCCACAACCAATTAATATGTTTCATAAATGCTAATTGAGTTTGTTACGCCGTGATTTTCCATTTCTCTCTTTCCAATGTTATTTTTTATGCAAATTGAGTTTCCACCCTCACAGAATTGCAGTGATTTTAAAAGGATTCATTGTTAGGTTTAGTAAATTTCCATTTACATTCTTTGTTTGGTAATTAAAACTTTAATTTGAAATTATGGTTAACTCGATTATTAAAATCTCTGGGTAAAGTCTCTGTTATCAGACACCTGTATTTTTGTCTTTTAACGCTGAAAATGAGATTAAATTTAGTAGCTGAAACAAAATGAAAAGAAAATGGAACAGTAATCATATCTGCACAAAAAAATTAATAAACGAAAAAAACTGAAGCACTTGCAAATACTACATTATTTCTACAACCGTGGATTGAGATGTATGGTATCAAATCCAGCTGATTTCTTTAGCTCATTTTCGTATGAAATAAAAATTTACGTCCACGAGAGGTTTAATATCAATAAATATGTCCTTCCCGTTTTAGGTGAAAATAAGCTGATTATTGTAGTGTATATCTTCACCAACTATTAGGAAACCCAGAAATTCAATAAAACTGTGATTAATTTTTGTCAATAACAGCAGAGCTCTATTACGAACGCTTCAGTGATTGTGTTCTGCCAGCCGGTTGCAAACAGTTTACAAGCAGAACTTTTGAAAATCAGAATTTTTTTCTTCATTTCCGAACACAAATACGCTATGCATGGGTAAGAACCACGCTCCCACAACTCCCACAACTCCCACAACGTAGAGGAAAATTCAGGTCAGCGACTTATTGAGCACCTGGAACATTTTTTGCGACACGTCAAGCAATCAAAATTCCACAATCGAGTTCCGTCTTTATCTCGAGCAGCAACCATTAAGTTTTGTCACATCCTCGTCTTCATCACTGCATCACTACTACAACCACCTGGTGCCATAGAGGCGGCTGATTTTGGCGTAATTCATGAATGCTTTATTAGGAATTACGCGCACTAATTTCTGATTCGAGAGTTCCTATTTACCTCAAAATTTCGACATGGAATTTTGAAGTGATACTACTTACATTTCACGAACATGAGAATGTAAAATAAATTATTAGCAAAATGTAACCAAACATTCTAACTGTATCCCTTTTGGGGGCCTGGTAGGTAATCATATGTAGTAAGTGTACGAAATTGTTAAAATTGTAAGTAGTAACAAGTGCGCAAAACAGATGATTCACGTACGGTTGCCAGAGGAAATCCGTGAATCGTCTCGCGCACGGTTACTTACATCATTGTTTCAATACCCCGCTCATGAAACATCTTCCGCACACCTTCGCAATCGTTTCGTAATTACTACGCACACCATTGCAATGAAAAAAATTGCTGAAAGCACATTGGACGATTGATGGTTTTATTATTTCACGTTTCCGGGAGCACCAACTGCTATGATCGTTAGTCCCGTAACTGTAGTGTATGTTTTATTACGGAAGATGGCGGTGGTTCCCTCTGCTGGATGGTGAGATTCGGCATCGACCTCCGCGTCAGTTTGTGAGAGTTTTCCCTTCCAAATCTCTCCCACCGCCTCAGGCGGGATAAGCTGTGAGCTTTCGACTGCTCTCCCGACATGTGTGGTGGTGTAGTGCACATAAGTGTAAATGCGTGTAAGAAAGGAGTGAGAATAGTACAAGAAAGAGGAATGGAAGATTGCATCGGGTCCGTGGCCGTTTATTAGTGTACAGCTCCGACTTTCGCCTGGTGTTGATCGGAGATACTTCGGAAAACTACTCAACAGAGCCCCCGGCCACTACAATTCTCCTCCGGAAAGCAGCTGAATTCGACCCAAATGTTTAGCTAGTGTCGAAAATTGACCACTGTCGGAACGAAAGCGGGCCTCTCGGTCAGAGACACTGCTGTGACATGAGTTTATGCCCTGAGCCACCTCAGCCGGAGTAAAAGGGCTTTGTTTCGGCGACACTCCCAAGGTGTCGCAACCCACACGGAAGGATGCCGACTCAACCGTGCCATCCGTTTGGCCTTAGTTTGTCTCGCATTTTTATCGAAATTAGAATCACCCAGACAAACAATCAATAAATCATAAACAGACTCCAACTGTAGAGCCCAAGAAATGAAAACGTGCGAGAACACCCAGCCACGAGTCGTCTCTAGGATTGGAGTCTGAATGTCGCCTTTGAGCCTTCCAACCCGTTAATCACGTTGCTCATCACCCAAGACAGTCGGCGCCTACGCGATATCGTTTACAGGACGAATAAAAAGTAAAGAGACATTCTTGAGGAGGCGATTCCTAACAAGAAAATTAAAAAGTTCACGTTTGTCCGGAAATGAAGGGTAATACTGCAAAAAATCAACATGTATGTGACATTACATCAGTATTTTCATTCGCGTTACAAAAGATATTTGCAGTCGCTTGCACCAATTGAAACTCACCGACCGGATACAAAGCTTTTTTGAGTTGAGTGGTGTCATTTCGGTTAAGTCCAGTGGCTCTCTGACTTTTGCATGTGCTTCATTATTTACGAAACTTATTTCAGCTTGTTCTTTGAATTAACTCAAATTACACAATCTACAACACAAGAAATCACTTTAAGAATTATATTATGAAAGCATAACGTCATTCATCACAACTATCAATGGATATTCGGTTATATGTTGATTTGGACATTTATGTCTCTTTTCTGTCAGAAATTGCTACTTTAAGTTCGTCCCGTTACTTTTTACTCGCTCTGTATTTGCCTGGCTTTGCGGACGGCGACCTTAGATTCATTTGAGGCGCCGGGTTCGTCACCCGGATCACTCGTTCCCGTCTTCCCGGAGATACGAACCTTCTTTCTCCTTGATAACGGGGGCGTTACCACTTTTTGGGGCGCGGTGACCCTGGCTTTTACGGGGCGGAGATATCTTTAAGGCCCATCTCTTTTTCCCAGCATTTGCAGGCGCCAGTGTCTCTGCTTTGCTCCCGGGCTTTGTTCCCGAGGTGGAAGATGCCGCACTTGCGAAAAAAGAAAACGGCGGTTATCTGGAGGACGTAAATTTTAACTGTGTGGGAAATTAAATAAAAATTTAAGACGTACGAAAATTCTTCAACGACTTCCTTAGGGCGGAAGTATGACGTAAACATTTAGGCATGTTGTAGGCTGCGAATTTTTTTCCATTCCAAGTTTCGTGTTTCCTGCGTTCCTGTGAGCGTTAGTTAAATCTGTACATGAGTGTGGACTATGGATTTTTTATATTAAAAAAATGTCTTATTTTATTAAGTTTATAATTCATATTGGCGGCTATTGAAATATTGAGACAGAAAGTGAATTAATTTTATAATTATATTGTAATATCAATATATAATCAATATATCAAAACTTATGATAGGTTCTCAAGAATAGAAACTGGTTATTAATGCTTATAATAATTTTTCTTATTAGAATTGTATTACAAGCATGTTTCTGGATTTGTGACACATTTCTTTGTTTAAAGTTATGATGAGACACTTATATTATTGACATTGTATACTGTCGATTATATTTAAATTGTAATAACATTCTATAATGTCCATTCATTCTAATTAACAATTCAAAAATATAATATGGCGTCGCTGTATTAAATTAGAATTTTGTGAAAAATGTAAATCAGTTCTATAAATAAAAATCTTACACACATCATTCGTAATCGGTTAGTTGAACGGTTGTTGAATGCACAAATTATTTCACACATTAACTATTTCACAAAATTCAATTCACTTGTAAAAATAACTTCTGCGCGCCTTCCGACGGCTAAAGACGTATTTCCGGAGATGCTGAGAAAAAAACCCACCACTCACCCACACGACGCCTCCCCCACATTTCCCGCTCGCCCTTCACACGCAGATGTAAACCAGGGGGTGGAAACGGGCTCTTCGAAATAGGGGCGAGAGGGTGGATGCCGCTCTTTCTCCCACAGGCTCGGCGAGTTCATTCGGCGAACCGGGATAAAAGCACTCCGCTCCGAACCCAAAGCCCCCGCTCCCTTCGCCCCTTCCCCCCCTTCTTAAAGGAGGAACGGGGGGGGGCGAGTAGAAAAGAAATGAACAAGAATAGACGGGATGCACAAGTTGAGAGGGACGCAAAAATTTCTTAAGTAAAGATGCGCGCTCAAACTTACCGTGAAGGGATCGGCATGGAGGGGAGGGGCAGTGGAAGTTGAGGTGCAGATCTACACAAAAGAGTTAAGGCAAACGTGATGGTACCTTCAACGAACGAGGAACAAATCGCTACGCGAAGGAGAATCAACAGAATGATTCCATTGGTTTCGACTGATTTTGAGAGATATTTGTTATGCTTCAACAGTGCACGGATTTGAGAGTTAGCAACGCAACTAAATCTACATCTTTCTGTTGTGAGAATTTACAAATAACAATAATAAAGAACATTACGTTTATAATATACATGAATAATATATTTATTACGTGTAAATTAATAACCTAATTCAATAAATGATATAAAATCGTATTTGAAGATGAGCTTAAGGAACAATGACGTAAATCTCAATCGATTGTTACGAATATGCTATATAATCATAACAGTATGTATATATTAGGCACTTTTGGTGGACTGTTCGACCTTTCCGGCAAACCACCACTGTTCCCCAACAACTCCCATGCCAAGTTCAACTCCCATGTTTGGGAGGGTAAGACACGTGAGTGGAACATGGCGTATTCTCTTCACCATATCTAGTAATCTCCGCCTGCGTGAGCTTTTCCTTTGTCGTTCAGCTATAGAAAATGAGACGATTGAAGTGGACAGACACAACTTAATTTCAGCCCCGATCGGGATTTGAATCTGGGATCGGATTACGGAAAGTTAGTTTGCTATCCATTAGCCATTCATGAGCTACTCTCGTAAAGGCAATGCTTTACAGTCGTATTCAAATATTCAATTTTTATATCAAAGCGCGCTTCATCTTTGGCAGAACGAAATTAGATTTTAAAAAATTAAGTATTGGCCGTTTCAATTAATTCGTGATACCCCATTTCAGTGTTCTTCTTAGGAGTTTAAAATATATTATGCGTCGACCCAGTATGATACAAACTCGAATTTGTCAAACCTGTGACGTGAAGCTATAAAAGTAGAATTCAACACACAAGAGAATGTTCCAACATGATTCCTACAATTAATTAATAGAATACAAAATATGCATGTATTATGTGTTTCAATAGTGATAGCAGTATTCAAAGTTAATAAAGTATCCTGTCATGCTCCTCTCTCAAAAAAGCGTAAAAATGAAACACAAATAAGTGTAATAATACCGGCTTACAAAGAAACACTTCCGCATGCCTCAGTCAGGACATGTCAGAGCAAATAAATAAATATTATGGTATTCAACAGAAGGCGATACGAATACTCGTAATTTGAAGAGTTAGCAGTTTTATTTACTCATACTTATGGTCGCATTGGCAATTAGTTCCTTTGCGACTTTAATATAGTATTACATGCAATGGCATATTTGTGGTTGATAATATGCTTACACAATGGTCTTTACACAAAGTTTATTACAAAGTTTCTTTAAAAAGAAATAGTTCTTCTCATTTTGGATAAAGTACCTCAAAGCTTATAAAAAATCATAACGACAAACACGTTTTCCATAATGAAACCATCTATAGTAATAAAAGAGGATTCAACGGCGTGTAATCGACATCGATACTACACAAAGTGGAGTATGAATAGATGGGAAATTTGTACAGGCTCTTCCTCAGGATTGTTGCAGTGTCCTTGCAAAGTTTGGTAATCATTAATTCAACCCAAGTGTGAAAAAAATATAATTTAAATACTATGTAGGTAGAAGCACCAAGATCATTATTTTATGCTTGTCCCTAACAGCAGATTGGTTCTTAACAACCTCCGCCAGGGGCCACTAGCGGTGCAGCAGAACTGATACCAACTAGATTTGATAGAGACAATTAATTTTACGTGAGTTAAAACATTTCGTTTAATTTCTTTTACAACGTAATGTACTGTAAAATAAAATAAAAAAAAATATGGTAAATTTATGAAAATTTAAACAAATTTCGTTAAAAACAGTAATAATTTAAATGTTTGCTTTATATAAAATCGATCTTTTTCCTATAATTGCTAGGAATGGATCTGAAGAAAGCGCGAGCAGTCGAGTATTTTGCTAGTTCTTTATATTCTCAGCCAATTCTGATCTCCCACATTGCTAATCGTTTATTTTCCACAGTGATGAATCATATGAAAAATTTTAATGATTGAACTACTACCGGCTTGCTCCATAAATATAATGAAAAACCAAATGAAACTATTCGTTCATAATCTGTTACGTGCCAATTTACGTGCCGGTTTCTTCTTCAGCCACACTGAAGCACACGAGGGTACACCGTCCCGAGCGTTCTTTCCGACAGGCGACGAAGACATTTCCCTCCTCGGCGCATGCGCCGAGCCACTTGCCCGCCTCCGCAATTACTGTGAATACAGGGAGCGGCTCCGCGTTTCGCGGAGATGGGCACGCGCCCCGTCCGCATCTGGCGCCCAAAAAAGCTGCGCGCCCGGCGGAGGCGCAGTCGTAGCCCACACGCGGAGCAAGCGAATTTTCCGCCCGGCGCGCGCCCTCCCGACACGTCCTTCACTGCTCCGAGCAGCGCGCAGTCGAAATGGTTATTTATGATACGAGCGGTAAAAGTGGCGTTTTATTTTGCGAGTAGGAAATGTTGCGCCACGAAGCCGATAAGCGGCGCAGTTCTACGAGCAAAATAAAATCACTTTTGCCAGTTCCATCGGGAGTCTCATACACTATTTTTAGACAGCCTTACTTACTTTCCTGTTAATTTAATTCAAGTAAGCAAATCACTTACTTGGGTAATGTGCTACATTAAGATCAGTGTTTTGTATTCTTTGTTGCGTGAACACTTTTATCTGAACATTTGAGCAGCATCTTATTTTTAACCCTAACACTAAAAATTGAATTTTTCTACAACTGCACAAAAAAGGCAACTTCTAGAAATCGCTAGCCGTACGTGAAGTTCGTCATTTTTTAATATCCATTAAAAATATTGTTGCCAAGACAACTATCTTGTTACCGTGAAAAAAAGTATTTTTTCATGGTGTTAGAATTCTTCATGGCCCTATGAAATGCATTTCTATATTTTCCGGGGTGTCAGGCTTGTTTTTCCAATACAAGTTTACAAAATCTTTTGTATTATATTTTTATGCAGTTGCAAAACATATGTTCATATTTTGTGTGTGAAGTTTCCGTATCTTTCACGGTCGAGATTGAGATTTTTTGCCTAGACCTACTACGGCCTCGGCAAAAAATCTCAATATCGACCGTGAAATAAACGTAAACTTTACACACTTAATATGAAAATAACTATTTTCTACAATAGTTTAAAATGAGAGATTTCACATACCGCTGCGCATGCGTGAAGAAAGTCATTTATTATGTTTTTTCCGTGTATTAACATCATTGTTAATGTGCAAAGAATCCATGGAGAACAAAAGTACTTGTACGCCTCTTACTATTCTAATGTTTTGTATTTTTAATTGTTTATATTTGAAATAGAACATATTTTTTATAATTTTGTAAGAAATTATTTGTGTTTTATGATTAGAACTATTGGTTATCACTTTTCACATTCTTGCATTTTATCTGAAGATGATGCCAAAACTAGACCCGGAAATACTGTATACATCCTTATAATATAGAATAAATCAATTAAATTTGAAATATTCGTTATCATTCTTATTTACTGACTGTCACAAACAACAGGAACCAGTATAAATCCTGAGTGATCTATAATCTTGTACAACTTGAACTTTACCCAGTTTTATTCACGCCTGTGGAGTTCGCACTTAAGCCTCTCTTTATTAATCTAGGTTTTTTACCATTACCTTGTCTCTTCATATATTAATCAGTGGTTTTTGTCAAAAATGACTTACTTATCGGCGGAAATAGATTTTCAGGAAACGCCGTTGCCTATAACTACAACTACTCGACGTAGTAATCATATTCATCAAGTGCCAGTATCAACAGCTCACTACAAAAAATTCTCATAAAATACATGTACGTTATTTTAAAACGCCTTGTCAAATGACATTAAACAAGTGAATTTGATACAAAAGTTTAAGTCCCAAGTAAATTTTTTTGTGCGGCACAACTGTTTCTATACAATTAGAGAGGAATACCTATCCAAAAGGAAAGTAATATTAATTTTAACAATGAAATTTAATGTATTATTTACCATTTGGATTGTATAATTGTAAAGAACCTTTAACACGTATTGCAATTCAGCTTCTGGGTTTATGACCCCCATCTCTAACAGGTTTTCGTCCAGTTTCCTTGATCGTCGAGCAAATGTTGAGATGACCCCTTGTTTTGCTTCTGGACACAAATGTAACTTCAAATCAATTTCAATCACACAGGTTTTAACTGTTTTTGACGTAAATATATAAATAAATAAGCCTAGATCTTATTTTCACCCCCGGCGAGTGTACAAGTACACCCTTGGACTGGAAAGCGGAAACGTCGTAAAGTGATGCGCGTGTCTCCACATAACCTGGGAGGGGCCACCTCGCCAGCACGACACTTTCCAGATTTCCAGTTTAGCGCCGGATTTATTTTACGCCGTTCACTGCGTCAGGGTAAAGTCCCTCAATACCCTTGAGAATCGGGAATCGAGACGCCAAGGACCCCCACTGGCAGTAAACCGTGGTTGTTACATCTGGGGGGTACAGAACCCAAACACGTCTGTTCCTTGATATCTACCTTTGCTGACAATGTGAGCCAGCCCTCTGTTCGCTGTAGTGGCAAGCATATTTAGTAGCTCTTCACCGCCAGCTCATGTGTGTGCTACCTGGCACGATTCGCATACGTAATATAGGTTGAAGTGAAATCAACTCAGTGCAGTGACTAATTGAATCAACTCAGTGCAGTGTCTAAGTTCTGTATTATTTCAGTCAATGGTTTTCGCCAGCAATGGAGAACACTGCCCCAGACGGGACAAACTCTAAGCTCCCGACTGTCCTCCTGCCATGTCTGGTAGTGTGTGTGTAAGTAAGGTGTGAGGATAGGACTAAGAAGATGAAGGAAAAATCGCGCAAGGTCCGAGGCCCTATTGTTAGGGTACTGCTTCGGCATTAGCCTGGTATTGATCGGAGAAACCACTCAAAAGTACCGATCAGAGCAACAGACCTCTAGAATTCTCCTGCAGTCCGAGGCTGGATTAATCTAGCTAGTGTGAAAAATCCGGTAGCGACTCGAACCCTACAACTTCCCGATGCAGAGACAACAATTGAGCTACCTCAGCCAGTAAATGAAGACGAAAGCTGCAAGGGACGTCATGTTGCAGTGGTTCAGTGCCGCCATGTCGCAGACGCCGTCGCAAGCGGCGATGTGGGCGGCGCCGGGGGTCGACCTCCGGCGCAGATTTACGACGTCGCAGCAGATGGCGGTTCTCCCACGAGGGCGAAAGGGCAACTCGCCCTTCCCTGCCGGGGTGTCGGGCAATCATTTACAGCAGAGCACGCCGCGCCCCGATCCGGAATTTTCCGCAATCTTGACCACAGTCTTAAAACATTCCCCAATCCCGTACAGCTTCAATATTTTCAATCCCGCACGGCAGAAGCTTATGCGGTTTGGGCCTGGAGACTTGGAGTCCATGTACGCGGGCACCAGGGGAATGGGTTCGAATCTCGACACCGACACCGGTATTGAGTGAGCGCAAATGCAGCGTCATACGGTGCATTGGTTATTGGGAGGGTGCAGATGCGATCCCCACAAGCAGAGTGTCAGGAACTTACGTGACGTGTGACTTTCTGCTGATTGTCGAAAACGAATTAATAGTCTAACAGCTCTGATCAGCGTTTTACAAGGTTTTTCTAAAATATCCAGATGGTACTGATAATTTGCATTTCTACATGGTAAGCCATCCCCTGTACTTTCAGATAACTTCAAATAAGCTTAATAAAATGCAAAGTCATTGCTTTAATGTAGCGGTTGCCAACGGGTAGTGTGAGAAACATGAAGATTTGTAAAGGAATTGATAATGTTTTTCTGTTTATGAAATAATAATGTAGGGGGGAATTATTATCTCAAACGTACTACATATCTATCGTACGAGCACGTCTGATAAATGAAAAAAGACTTGAAATGTACAGATTTGAAATGTAGACCTTGACTTAAGACTCAAATTTTAGACAAATAACCAAAATTTCACCCTTTTAATCAAAAGAGATACAAATATTACAATGATTTTTACATTTGACAAAAAATAGTAAAGAACAAAACAGTATTTGTTATTTTCAATGCGGTGAAGTAAGGCGAATTTTAGAAATAACAGAAATGAGGAAAATATTATGACAGCCCAGTATCGCTTGCTGTCCTGCGATTCCGCATAACTTTGCCAGCTGACCATGATAATTGTGGTGCACTCACTATTCCTAAATGTCTCTTATCACCTCATGAGTCTACTACCGTAGTTTGAGTCTTGGGAATGCACCCAAAGATACGGTAACAAACACACTGCAACGAAACTGGAAAATTAAAAAAAAAGACCATCTAGGAAATTATTTTCTTCTGCCTCCATACCGGCGAAAAAACTTTTTATTGTTATTATTGAGAGGAGTACGCTACTATTTTCCCAACTGAAATTACTCGTCTTGTCTATTAACTTCAATAAGCAACACATATTGTGCGGTACCCTTGCCCTTAGCCAACAATAACAAGAGACCAAAAATAGGGACTTACGGTTGCCCTAGTGAAGTCTTGTATGGTCCTTCGACGAAACTGGGACAATTCCAAATACCTCGGGACGTATGGCAAACCGCCGAACAGCACTGAACGCGCGACCGGCCGTTTGGGCAGCCCTTCGCCCAGCGCCAAGTGCCTTCATTATAAGCGAACGACCCCGATAAAGGACTTAAACGCGCGACGCGGAGCGGGGCAGGCGCCCGCCCCGAAACAAAGGTTCGTTAAACCGCCACCGCAGCCATTAGGGGCGAGCGCTGCGGTCGCTCCCCGTCCCTTCGGCGACCCCGCCGCCGGCTGCTCGCCAGTGGGATGGGTGGCTCTGCTGCGAAATTGAAGCGAATCCTATTTTTAAATGGGCGAATCGAGCAATCGAATGTATTTTGATTCGACGGTCCGAAAACAAAATCGTTCAAAATAATAATTTGTTGTAAAAATTAATTCTCAGTTTTGCTTTTTTCCCCCCGGTGAATCGTTTAGAGACTTTCGACTCGATGATTTATATTTTAATTTGATAATACATTTGAACATACGTAAGTTAAACTTATTATTATTGTTATTATTTGCGTATCGGCCATTTCTGACCGCGCTACTCGTTCTCTTCCGAGGCTCCGTTACATTCTATCCCCGAGAAATGAACGTCTGCCATTATAGGGATCATCATTTCGGCTGTATCCCTTGGTAAAACAAGGTAGTTAATCCTCAAATTACTACGTGATAGGATGATGAGAGGTGATCATGGGATTTTCTCAACATATCAGCATTCGCCTGTATGACAGGGAAATCACGAAAACCCCAGACATCTTAGGAATAGGAAAAAATGTACTCAAGATAGCAACCAGCTCCCTAAGAGAAGAGATAGAGTCCTACAATAATATGAGCAAGATATGGGCTGTTTCCAGTATCCCAGTGTTATTCAAACTGCGAGGCGCGCCTCACCAGAAAAGCGCGAAATTTTCAGAGGGGAGGCACGAAAACTTCGTAATAATTTAATTAAATAATGTTCTAATGCTTAATAATGCTCTAATTAATTCTATAGGAATACATTACTATAGGACTATGTATGTGCCTTCATTAATTTTAACGAATGTGGGAGAAAACACTTGTATAATATGTGATTGCATTGCTTCAATGAAACCAACATTGCCAACTATCAGTTATTTTACATGAGCTCTGGCAGTTGGCGCAATAGAATGCGGCTCGCTTTGTTCTGGCGTGAGTCACACCTGTAACAGTGTACGAATTTGATGCTCTGTATAGAATCAGTATCACAGTTAAGTAAGAAGGCCTTGCGTATTCTGCTTCCTTTTTCTTACGTACATGAAAAAGGATTTTCAGCCATGGCGGTGATCATGAAGAATATAGATCAAGAATAAATCTCCTGAACGGCATGCGTACTGACATTTCTAAATTAGTTCCGAGCTGAACTGTGTGACACCAAACATGTCCATCCATCTCAGTGACATTTCTGAACTATCAATATGTTCGTTTTTTTATAGTTTTCTTCAATTTGTCATACATTAATTAAATTTATTATTTACAAGTGTTAAAAGGGAAATTCACTTGCATTTATTATTTTGTACACTGTAAGTATAAAATAACAAAGTGTACATGGTGGCCTTACTTTCAAGGGGGGTATTTAGCTGTTATTTTTTATTAACGATTTAATTTTAATGAGGGGAGGCGTGTGCAGAATTTGTTACCTGAAGGGAGTCACGGCAGCAAAAAGTTTGAAACCCACCCAGTAATTTGAACTTCCCAGTCTTTTGAAAAACCTAAGAGTTTGAACAAGTTCTAACAAATATTTTGCCAAACAAAACCTATATAACAATCGGGCAGATTTATTTTGTTTTTTTCAAAAGGTTTCGTTTATTTCATTCTAAAATTGCTAAAATCGCATGATCAAATGATGCATCCGAAATACTGTCAAAAATCAACGGTTAAGATATTAAATTAATAGTTTTTGAAAATATTCGATTTTCAGTTCATTCAATCGAGTTTGTGCGCCCCTAGTCGCCAGTAGCTGCTTGCTTCGTCGGGTCGTGCCATCACGCTGTCACTGGGTGGGCATTATGATTCAAGTACCCTCGTTAGAAGCAATTTGGTGACAACGCATATAGGCCGAATAAAATGTAACCAACGAATTGAAAACGAAAAAATAATATTGTGGAAGATCTAAAATATCAAGGGACAATGCTACAAAATAGTGGGGTTGGTTGATTAGGAAGAGCAGCAATTTAACAAGTTTTCATTCACTCAGGACTGCAATAACATAATCATAAAACTAGCTTTTACGCTGTAGTTTTCAAAGGGGTTCCAACTAGCAACACTGACAATCAAATAAATTCATTACATTCATTACACGACCACACATGTCTGGAGGCCAGTCGGAAGCTTAGTGCATCTCCCGACTGGGGCGGTGCAAGGTCAGCTAGAAGGGAAGACCCGCTGCTCCACTGCATGACGTCACGAAGGGTGGCCGGTAGGAAATACGTGCTGTCTAAGCGGCGTACTCTCCGCAGTTTCAGAGAGGTACTTTTTTTAAATCGCGAAGCAGCGGCTTACTTAATATAACTCGTGTTTAGTAAACATTAAGCCTCCTTGACACTCTAGGATTTTTATTAAGGTACTCTGTTTTTGTACAGTTTCTATACACATAAATTAAAATAATATTGAGAAGACCTAAATTTGTCTCTATACTACACTATTTATAATACGTTGTTTTGTAGAATTCATAAAACAATTTTACAACTATCAATTATTCTCTTAAGTGATTAAGTACTATCGTGATAACAATTCTATTTATATTTTACCTGCTCTATTTCTTTCAAGTTGTCCACATTAATTTAATATGGAAACTAGTGGCACAGCTATAACCGACGAAGGAATTACTTTTATGCTGGAAACCGTGCACGCAATTAAATCTGAATTATTATATATTTTCGTATTAAAGCTTATCTCCTAACCCAAGGGTACATGCGAAAACGAAAAATGTGCAACCTCCGATTGTGCCGTCAGATCACGTGACATTCTCATTTGCTCAGGCCTTTAAATATACTATTCTAGATGGCCTAAGGCGTTGCTTTGCTGTAGAGATAGGCTGGATTGGGGAAAATCACGCGAGTCGACGGGCAGGTCGGCGCCGAGTAGGTCTAGCCATTCAGCGGGAGAAGAACACCGCCATCGCCCTCTATAAAGCATGCACTACACTTGCGGGACTAATGACTTTAGTATTTTATACTAGCACGGAAACACTAATCAATCAATCATACCTAACATTACTACCTAACATTCATACATTGACGTGGAATCCTTTAATCACTCTTCTCATTTCAGAACAATATCTCGCTCAGACTAAAAAATGTTTGTACATTATTTTCCCTTCTTTATTATTATTCATATCTACTTTTTGCCAACTCATTTTCCTTCTTACGATTTCTAGTTCATATAACCGCAATGGCGGCCCTCGACTCTTCAGCGCTGGATTCATTAATACGGCGAGGGATTCGTTCGTTCATTGAGTCGAGTCCCAGCGCAGAATCGAAATGAATACTTTCACTGGTTATCGGAAATGCAATGCAAACGTATCGGCTGCCCTCGCCTCTTGGTCGCGCAACGTCGCAACGGAGAAGGGCCGAGAAATGAGATTTTATAGCGGACACGGCGGGGGCGCGCTTCTTTCAAAAAATTTAATGTTCGGGAAGGGAGAGTAAAATTTTACGCAGATTGAATGCGCTTCGGTGGGTCCAACTCCGCACTTAGCGAGAAAGCAAAGTTCTCCGCTAGAGGTCAGGTCGCGTAGCAACGAAGAAAATGTACCCCGAATGCAAATAGGGTTTAACTATAGTTAATGATACACTGAGTGTTCGGAAGACGAGAAAATACATACGCGATATGAAGGAAACTAGAATTTTAGACTAGATAAAGTTTGTTTTATAAAGAGATAACAAGATAATTAAATTAAGCAATTTATTCTATCTTAAACATGGAAATTGAAAATTTTATGTTTATTAAGTAGATCAAATCGTTATTTATGAGTGACAAAAGTGGAATAATGTTTTGCGAGTAGGAAATGTTGCGACACGATGCGTTCGAATTAGTTCGAGTGGCACAATCCTATGAGCAAATTAAATTTTACCACGTGTGTTTGGACAGCCTTACTTGACTTTCCTTTTGTTTTAATTCAAGTAAACAAATCACTCAATTGGACACAATGTGAAGCGAATAACGTTTTGTAAAGGGGCTAAAAATTGAACTTTTAGCATGGTGTGTGCTCTAAAAGGAACCGCGTTTACTAGTGTCTATCTCAAATAACATAAATACTATTTATTTTTAACACGAAGAATTTTTACGTGAGGACTATACTGCAGGGATATGTGTTATTCGTTTACATAATGAATAGCATATTACGTTACCAATATCTTCTGCAAATTTACAGCAAATAGGTTTTCTTTTGCCTGGTGAATTCATTTTAAAACTAAAAAGTTTGAGTTGTTGATCTACTTTTCGTCGTTCATTAATATTTAATATTATTTTGCATATTCCCTAAAGAAACTAACTATATGTTTGTCTTAAAATACGAGATCTGAAATTGCGTGTTTATGGCAGATTTCATTCCTACGTAGTGACACAGATCTTGCAGCAGCTCTGTATAGAAGCGAAATAGCCACTCTCGTTCGAAGAGCTTCGAACGACATAGAATAATTTTCGAATTTAAATCTATGATTTTATGAACAATGATATAAAGAATGGAATCCATTGGCTTGTGAATGTGTGCAATGGCTTCAGATCCGATCATAAAAGCAATTCATTTCCAAGAAATCCAGCTAGAGCATTCGCTTAAAATTCAGTCGTTTCGAAAGGTTTTAACGCGTGATCGTTTCTGGGGCTCGTAATACCTATAGTACTACTGGCCACACAATGTTTGGCCTGGGCAAACTCCTTGAGGCCGCACTTTACTTAAGTAAGTTACGAAAGTGAATATTTCAGCTGGTAACGTATGTAATGTTTGAACAGTTTATTTGCTGAAAAAATCTCACAAATAATCGTTAAAAACACTATTGGGTACTGTAAAGGACAAATCAGGAAGCAAATAAGTAAATCATCAATAAAATGTTTGACTGAGTGACCAGCCGAAAACATTTTTGTTACATTAAACTGATAGATACTAAATCCGGCTCAAGCATGTTTCTTAAGAGCAAAGACGTATTGCAAAACTACTTCAAATGAAACATCTAATAAATTAGTTTAAATGCGTGAAGTTTTCGATGAGGTAAGAGATAGAGATCCAACAGTTCGTTTTTCTCGTGGCTTCTGTCAGCCCTCATTGTAAGGTTACATCCGCCTGTTGCTCTGCCAACTTCTGACCTGGCTGCAGGATTGACATGACACGGCCCATGACGACTTATTCTGGAACAAAAGCATGCTAATAGATGGCAATTTCATGCAAGAGTTCCTCCTCTTCAACCATAGAGTTCCATTTAAAAACCAATTCCTATTCTGGCCGCAGGAGCGCTGACAGATAATGGCGATCAGTACATGAGGGAAGGAAAGGATGATAGTTCCATTTCAGAGCAATTGTAATTTATATCAATTGCTTTTGCTTAGGTAAAAAGCGCATGCAGTTTAAAATTTGTATAAAACAAATTTCTTAATAGCAATCAACTCAAAAACGTTACACTTACCCTAAAACATTAAAATAAATATTTTATTTTGAAATTGCATCTAGAAGAAGAAAATAAGTGATGAGAATGTTCCGTTGTTCCCTCCCCTGAGAAAGTGTCCGTTAAATAGCAATATACATTTCAAAAGAGTTTACATAACTTCAATCGTTTTAATTATTCCAATTGATCTTGTGTGATCTTAGAATTATTTCAAAGGACCGAAGTTACTAATAGAACTTCTTCACCTGAAATACTCGTTGAAAAATTATTTTTTTTTTGGACCATGAATTCACAATTTCTATTATTTTTAATTGCAAATATTTATTTAATCATTGCATCATTATTGCATACAGATGTATAAATGAATTCTTATCGTCAATATTCATGTTTTTAAAAATTATATTTTAATTACAATATAAAAAAAGAATACTCAAAAGACGCATTCTTAGAGCGAGAACTTCGGGATTGGAACAAACACAGCAGCTTTTTTTTCACAATGAGATGAACAAGTGTTTTTACGTGATTTCTTTAAACGCTTCGTTTCTGCTCTGACGTTTGTCAAAAAAGTATTTTGTTCCATAACACTTTAGAAAGACTTGTTTGTTCCAAACGAATCAGTCAACCTACTGCTAAGTATCGCCGGAAAGGAAATCTCCTACTGAGATGGAGCCGAGCAACAATAGTAGACCCTACAACGTCACTGACTGGGATACCTTAGGGTGTAAATCCTGAAGGGGGCGAAATTTCGACTGTCACAAGGACGAATTTAGCCGCTGTCAGAATATAGGGGCCGGCTGCTCTGAACAGTAGTTTTCCGAAGTTTCTCCAATCAATTCCAGGCGAGTGCCGTAGCAGCACCCTAAGACACTCGCTACAAACCGCGTGCAATCTTTCTATCCTCATCTTAATCCACGACAATCCCGTATCACTCCACATACGCTTACATTCACTACACTACCACACAGGTTTGGTGACCAGTCAGGAGCATAACGTCTGCCCTGTCTGGGGCGGTGCTCTGTTTGGAAAGATAGGAGGAGGTAGGAATGCCGTACCAGCCGACGAGTATTTATAGTATGTAGTTGTTTTGATTAATGATTCCGGTCGCTTCAACTGCTAAGGCAATTGGTCCCGTAAGGGTAGAATTCCGCCTCCTCCCCCCCCCCCCGAGATGTGATTACCTTCCCGCGCTGAATGGAGATATCCGGCGCCAACTTACATGTCACCTGCTGTGGAGTTTTCCACAACCAGGTATCTCCCTCCAGCAGAACACCGCCCCGGCCGGGGCAAGCTCAAAGCTCCCGACTGGTCTCCCGGCGTGTGTGGTAGAGTAGTGCATGTTAGTATAAGTGTGTGTAAGTCAAGGGTGAGGTAGGACAAGGATGAGGAGCGAAAGATCGCCCGCGATCCGTGGCCCGTTTGTTAGGGTACTGCTCCAGTATTCGCCTGATGTTGATCGGAGAAACCACGAAAAACTACCGACCATGGCAGCCGTGACCATGGCAGCCGTTGGTTAGAATTCTCTTCCAGAGAGCGATTGAATGTGACCTAGCTCTGTAGCTAGTATCGAAAATTCTGCCATCGTCGGGAGTCGAACCTCGGACTTCCCGGCTCTGCAGTTTTCCCTGAGCCTCCTCTCCCGGTCCGACGAGTAGTTGGCCACCGAATCTCACCATCCAACTGAGGAGAAATACTTCTATCTCCCATAACACGAACATCTACAGGAGTAATGACCAGCAGTTGACGTGCCCGAAAATAATCGATCAGCCATATCGCTTCTCACCACAGCTCTTGGGCCTGAGATAACTTGCTGGTTATTGCGAAAAGCAGTGTCTTTTCTTTCCATGATTTTTCCGGTCACTTGTTTTGGCTAAATATTAGTTTTTTTTTTAATTCTAATAGACACGGCGTTGCAAACACATGCTTCGCTCAGATATAAATTAAAGACATCAGTATTTAGTGGGAGGCTGTTTACTAACAACACTGTGTTATGTAAATTGAACAATAATTTTAAATTGTATATTCCTACCTATTTTACTTTTTGCTCATATTACATACGTGTGATAAACGAAATATGTTCCTTACGATGGGTAAAATTGGATTTGTTTTGTACTATGTTGCTATATTAAAAATAGATTATGACATTTTGTAAGTATGTAAGTAGTATGTAAACATAAGTTGTAAGTATGTGTGTAGTATCTAAACATAAGTTGCTGCAGTAACAAAGCAAATAAGTTTTTCGGTAAAAACGCTTTAAACTGTACAAACGAATGTCGGTTATTGTAATACTGCTGGTGTCGGTGGCCAGAATGCTTAAATACGCTCCGTGAAGTTGTAGAGGTTAAACAACTCGAGATATAGCGAGTTCCTGGATGGGTGGTCGTTTGGGAATTCCGGTGATCTAACGGCACCGAGCCTCTGGCGTAAGGGATACGTCGGGCAATGACTGACTACCACTGACGATGACTCTCTAAGTTAAAGGAGGATTACTCCATTACACATTCAACGCCAGTACGTAACGTAGAACGTTGTTACGAATTAACCTAATAGAACTTACTACATAACAGTTATTTTGGTCGATTATAAATCTCCAACCGGTTCTTTTCGTAATCTGCATCCCAGGACCGTTTGCTCCGCCGCCATCTTGCTTTCCCCTCGCCTCTGTTCGGCTGAATCCATAAAAGAGAGAGATGGGGGGAGAGGGGGGTAGATGTTGGACTTGCCTATCTCGAGCAATAGGAAGGACGTGAAGATTCGTATTTAGATACGCGGTGATATTATTGGTTTAGGGAGTTTAAGCAATGTCTTTGGGAAATTTGGATTTGATTCGGCTTGGGATGTTTGTGTTCGCTAGGTGAAATTTCAGGGCGGAATGCACAATGAAGACAGGAAGAATAGAAATTATTTGCTAACTTTTTTAATGTGTTTCAAGTACTGTTTCCATTTGAGTTCTCTGTGAATTTGTTGGTGTAGGTATACAACACATGGAGCTTTAATGATTTTCTGAGGACTTTATTATTTGGACAATTTGCAATTTTTTTGTAGTATGGTGGTGGAAGCAGCGGTTTCCACACTGGCAAGCATAAGTAGTGTGAGGTAGGATAATAGCATTATATAATAGAATCTGGGCATTTGGTGGGTATTGGGTTGGAATGTTTGATTATAAGGGGTTAAGTTTTTAATATTTTAGCATTGTTGATTTTTGTGATAGCGGCGTGAATTGCGGTTTCCAGAAAGTTTCTTGTCTAACAACTACTCCAAGATACTTTACTGGTTCCCAAGTTTTCCAAGGTATTCTCGGTGTTCATCTATTTCATATTGGGTAGGGTTTTGAGGTTCTCCTAAGGAGTAAATACTCTTAGCTCTGACCATTATGAGAATTGATTGCGATTCTTGCCATTTTTTTGTCCATTGTAGGTTAGGGCATGTTATATTAATTCTGAACTCTATTATATGCTAGGGGGTCTGAATATCTGAGCTTGCTGAAAACAGTGCAGTTGATTCGTCAGGGAAAAGAGCAGTTTCCAACGTTGGATACTTGGTTTATGTACTCACGAAGATATTAAATAAAGAATAGTGTGAAAGACTGAGCCCTGGGAGGAAACTCCGGCTGTGATATTACGAAGAGTTGAGAAAAGGAGTGATTAATTTTGACCTAAAATTTTCCTATCAAGTGATAAAGCCTTTAATAATATTCTTGAATTATACTCAGGGACTCCAAGTTGTCTTTAGTGCTTTTATAATACAGACCGGTTATGCCAGACTTGTCGTCCGTTGCTGGGCATAATCCAGAAAATGCAGCCAAGGTATGTTTTCTCTGTGGAACTCTGTGCCAATGTACTCGAGTAAGCCTTAGCAGCCTGGTGAGTGGCAGGAGTGAATTTGCTCTGAAACCAAATTGAATATCTGGTAATTGCATCCCGTGTTTGCTCCTTTTTCAAGGATTTTTTTACTTTGGGTTTTTAGTTTCCGTTTAGTAGAAAAGCCTTTCAAAATCTTTGGAAATTGAGGGAAGGAGACCTTATTGGTCTGTAATGTTCAGGACCGTCGAGGATCTTTTCCTGGCTTGCGGGAAGGGAAAGAACAACTGCAGTCTTCCAGCAGTAGGGAAATAATTAAACGTAAGATGGCATTAAAATATTTGCAGTTAGTCCTGCTACCGGAGTTTTTATTGAGATTTGTTGAGCATTTATTACTGATTCCATCAATACCGCGCGTGATTTTCGTTGTTTTAAAATGTTTAATGGTAATTGGCCGTTTTCAGACGGTGAAATAAACGTTTTATTTTGGTTCGGGCTGTAATTAGTGGTTTGTTTCATATAATTTTCAATTTCGATTGTTATGTTGTATTATTGTTGGAGTGGTGTGGTCTAAATACATTTGTGAAATGATCTGCCAAGTCGCTTTGGGCCTTATCAACATCTGAATGCAGTCAGCTTATTGTTCAACGTTTTATTCGGATTATCTTTTTTTATTTATACTCTAGTGTAATTCTTTTTGTAGTTGTCCAGAGATTGTGCTGAGTTTGTATCATTTGGTTTATAAACTGCCGAAAAGAAGTGTAGCGGTGATTATCAATTTATTCTTTTTAACTACTCTGATAATTTATTTTAGCTTTTGCTTTTTAATCTGGTCTTCGGAGTTATTTGACCAAAAATCTTCTTAAATTATGTTTTCGATTAGATATAAATAAATAATTTTCCATGGAATAGGGGAAGAAAATAGTTTATTTTTGTATTGTAATATGGGGGTAATATCTTTGTTGTTACTGAGTGGTCTAGATGACTTTAAAAATAGCCGCATTTAAGCTTTTCTAGTTCGGAGTCGATACTTTGCCAATCGACCTAATAAGTATTGGCGTATTTATATGTTATTTTCCATTAGGTAAAGCGAACTTAGTCCAAATTGATAAGGGGGGGGGTGTGTTTTCCTAAGCGGTTAATTCCTGTTGGTGTAATTTTTTAAAATTTTCTTGGTAAGATCATTAGGATCGGATTACTGGTTGAATTCTAATTCAGCTACTACTTTTTGACTGCACTGGGAATATTAAATATTTTTGGTTATGACTATATCCGAGAACGTCAGGGATGAATATTAACATTGTAGGGAAAAATGTGTAAGGATCTGGTTGGGCATGAGATATTAAGAACGTATTATTATTTACAAATTCCAGTAAACTCTTCGGCCTTGGTATAGTTATTGAGTTGCAGCCCACAGCTATGTGTTTGTTGTTCAAATCTCCCAACAGAGAATAATCGATTATATGAGCTAAATATTATTTCTATAAAGTCTTTTCAGGGGAATCTCTTATGGAGGCTTGTAAGCTGCAATGATTTACATTGTTTGTCATTGTTTAAGGCTATTTTCATATTATTTTTACCACCACTATTTCCATCACCACCACCACCAGTATAGTATATCAACCAGCAACCAGTAGTAGTAGGCAGCCAGGCAGCAGCAGTAGCAGCGGCAGTGTACCAGTAGTGTTATTGATATTATTACTATTACCGCTACTCCTTTACTTCTATTCTATTGATTCTAAGTTGGAGATGAAGCGTTAGATCTTGACTGCATCTATTGTTTTGCTAGCTATTAGTGTCGCCCCTGATGCTTTTGTTTGGCATCGGTCCTCTCTGAAAATTCTAAATTCCATGGAATGTGAACTTTTTCTCCCGGATTAGATGGGTTTTGTCGTTAACCACAAGCTATTTCAATTTCATTTTTTCTTTTAAAAAATATCTAAATTCATTTCTCTTGGCGTTTCAGTCCGTTGGCGTTCCAGTTTAAAAAGTTATATTACGTTATATTATTTGCCATAATCAAATTTGTCAGGAAAGATTTTACTGTATTTTCAATTATGGGAGTGAGCGCTAACATGATTGTGATAGATGTTTGAGATTTAGATTAGATTGATCTGTTTGAATATGATGAATATGACCTGATTGGTTTATTATGGTATGGATTAGGCTGAAGGGTAGGAAATGTGATGGTACTTGTCTAGCGGATACATTGTTTAGGATGAATAATGGTTTGATGGGACACGTTAGAAGGTGGGTGTATGTTTTTTGAATTTTTTCATTGGATCTGCTGCTTTTTGGTATATGCTGCAGCCTTTACTAGTTATGCAGTATGTTGTCAACCACAATTACGCAACTTAGGGGGGCAGATTTGAATTTTGGTACACTCGGAGTAGTGCATGCTGGCCAGTAATTTTGAACAACCGAGGGCTGAAGGCCACAATTTGCCTGGGAATAGGCCCAAATCTCTGACAACGTTTACATTGGATTAACATGAGACTTGATTCTTTTCTGAACTCTGATAAACTGTACAAAAAGCGGTTAAGTTTGAATATTTCTTTACTTCTGATAAGTATTTTCTAAGTCGCATTGCACATATACGGTTGGGACAATTGTCTTTATTTAAGTCTTGCCTACTATTAATTGCTTGGGAATTTTTAATCTTGTCAGTTCCCTGTAGTTTTTGACTTCCGAGTAGGTAGGGGAATGTCGCTTCATAACAACCGGCTACGTTTTTATAGAAGGGGTCTTTATAAGATGGACTCAATTTTTTCTGTTTCACAGAAATTTTCTAAAACTTCTTTCTATAATCACTTATGGAAGTAAATGAAATTTTACCAGCATTTTTTCTTGTTTAGTTGTGAAGATCGTCCTTAAGTTTTTTTAATATCATTTACAAAAGTTGAAAAGTTACTGGCTTGTGCACTATAATTGGGGGTAATTTGATAAATTGGATCGTTTATCAGATTCTTCATTACGTTTCTAATGTTTCCTAAGCTTATACTATTTGAACAGGAATATTATACCTGGATATTCCTCTTCTGGCGAGCGTTGACCTCTTTCGTTTATGCTCACTACCTGTTCCTGCGTACTTGGAGCTGCGGTTGTTGTGGCAGTTGTTGTTGGTTGCTGTTTGCGATCGCGGGTTGTGAGGCATAATATATTCAATTAGAAGTTGAGAGAGTTTGCATTTCCCATTGTCTGCTGAGTTGGAGGTGTTGGTAGTTGTGGAGAAGTTCTTGCTGTTGAAGTTATTGCTTGATCTGGGAAGGGTTGCACCGGTTACTGATAAGCGCGTTTTTTCACACCTTTCACTATAGGTAGCGTCATTGCGCTTCGAATTAGTTGCCCCGTAACGGAGCAACTATTTGTGGCCATTCACTGGTTTAAAAAAGATTTGTTGGCCTTTAACTAACAACTAAATACAATTTTTTTTTTGAACGTGGCACTGTTAGCACCGCTACGACGAACGAACTCGGGACTGGTGTTATCGCACTGATGCTGCGGGTTTGAACCATGGTTAGAGGCGATACAGGCAGAGCTACTCGGGCACAAGCGTTCGCACTTCGGGCGGCTTTGGAACAATTTTATTCGCTTTCCAGGTGTTCCTGCGTAGTTGTAGCGGCCGCCGGCCGGGCGTTGCTGGGTGGTGTTAGATGTTGGCTACGTGTCCAATGTTGGCCGCAACA